>CAUYRT010072346.1:0-71328 GCA_963574885.1 Lepilemur ruficaudatus
CTGTTAGAACAGGCATGATCACATATGGAACCAATCAGGGGCAAGGTGGAATGCAATGTGACTGACCAACCACAATAGAGTTTGGGTACGTGATCAGAGGGAGCAAACCAATCACTGTACTAGGTGAATGCATGATCAATGTGTGAACAGCTCTCATAAAACCCTCCCTCCCACACCGCCCGTGGTCCCTGCCCAACAAAGAGGCCACTGCATTCATGCTCTGGGGCTCAGACCCTAGCTTGAGCTAGTCAATAAACTCCTCTTGCCGATTGCAGCCTCGGAGTCTCCGGTCTCTCTGTTCAGTGGTACTGCGAATTCTGATCCAACAATAGGAGAAAAACTGGAAATGGATAGTTAATGGTGGAAATGTATCTGGAGCGGTTATTTTGTAACAGAGGGAATGGCCTGGAAAAAAACGCAAAAATATTTTCTGTCTCTTTAAAACATCCTCCACTCCTTTTTGAGAACTAAAGCCTGCATCCCTGCCTCGGGCCAGTGGTGGGGAGGGCAAGGTCATGTCTTTTGTTATTTGTGCTACAGGATATGGCTCAGCCCTGACCTGGCAGAGGGAGTTCCTGGGCAGAGGTCACAGGACTGTCTTCAGAGGAGATGGGAGAGAGATGGGCCTCCTCAACTATAGCTGAAGAGCAATTGCCTGAAGCTGAGAGCCCATCCTTTCACGGCTCTGTATTTCTGTTTATTATTAGGACGATGGCATTTCAGACAGGAGTCTCCATTCTCCTCATTTGCCAGCAGATTACTAAAACTCCTCTTCCCTTTTCCTCAAACCATTTGGCCTCCTTCTTCTGATGTGGCCTCAGGGACAAGTGCTGAGCTTTCAGTAACAATTTTAAGGAAGAAATCATTTGTTGATGTCCTCTCCAAGCACATGGTTAGCACATTTTGCCTAAATACAGGATAATTTCTGCTCCTGCAAGCTAAGCCTTTATCCTAATACTAAAACTATAGCAGAATAAAATTTTAAACTAAATATTTCTACAGATGGAAGTATTATATTACCTATAAAATAAATGCCAAGGTTCTTGGCTAACCTCTCTATTATAAGCATCTAGTATCTACAGCACAATTTTGGCAGAAACAGTATATTCTCCCCTAGACGGGCAGCAACGTGCAATGAGTAGGGAGCCAGCTTCAACTTGGAGGATGAGGACCACATCCCAGAGAGTGGCAAAGCAGCAAGCTAGAAGGAACCAGGATCCGTCTGCCATCCCTAGAGCACCTGCCTACCCACGTGCTATTATGTGAAGGAAGAATAAACTTAGGTCTTGTTTAAGCTACTTTGATTTTGTTTCCAACCCTGACTAATGCATAAGGCATCATGTATACATGTAGTGACTAAGGGATGTTGATCAAGACTAACAGTATTACATACAGTTTGTCAAGGGGATGTTTACAGTCTCCTCCACAGCTGTGCATGCAAGAGTAAGGTAAGGACTGACATTAAGGAGATAATCATAACAGGGAATTTAAACTATTTTTCAGTCTCTCATTTTCTCTTCAATCTGCTCCTGTTCCAACTAGCTGTTGAATGCCTGTATTTAATGGAATCTCTGTGATGTGCCATTTCAGATGATCTCATTAAATCCTCAGCATAAAACCCTGAATGATTCTTTAGCTTGTCACACTCCCAGAACACTCTGTAAGGGAGACTGCTTTTCTCATTTTGCTTGCTCTAGGCACCAGCATCTTGATCCTGAGATCCAGGTGGAATCTAGTAGATATGTGACTATCTACAGGACAGTACTAAGTATCTTTACATGGCAATTGGTGCTTCAATTCAGGACATTATGTAGACTTCAAATGGATTTGTTAGCAAAGTCTGAACATATGCGCTGAAATGACAAATACCTGTAATTTATTTTGCATATTTTTATACAAATAATTTGTGAGTAAAATGACCTTGGATTTGCGACCAAATATCAAGGCAAATCCGTTAAGTGTATCCATAAGCAACTGAGTCACTTTTTAACATCCACTAATAATTTTGAGGTTCTTAGAATGCATGGCTCATGTTGAGTCCTGGGCAGGAAGATACGTGCACATTTATGTATTAATAAGAAGAATCAAGACCACGGTATAATTTTTGTGTTAAGAAATCTTTATATATGAAACTATGTACTTGTAATACCTAAAAAATTGACCTATTAGAATAACAGTCCTACAACTCTTTAGACTTGCAATTTTAACTGGAGTCCTGACTTAAGTTTATATAAAGCATTAAAGCTTACATGTAGCATTGAAACTTTTAAGAGAAGTGAAATTAATAAGAATTAATTCATTAGTTGTGTTACAGAGGGAATGTGGAATACGTAACAGAGGGAGTGGACTAAAAAATGGCAAAAATGTTTTTGTTTCTTTAAAACCTTCTCACGCTTTTTAAGAGCTAAAACCTGCATCTCTGCCTCAGGCCTTTGTTTTTTGTGCTACAGTGGAACTGTTGGGGCAGAGGGCCTGGGTGTAGGTCATAGGATTGTGTTCAGCTAGTCACTGTAGGTGAAGAGCAATTGCCTGAAGCTGAGAACCCACCCCTTAAAAGCCCTATATTTCTGCTTCTTATCAGGACAATGGCATTTCAGAAAGTAGTCTCCATCCTCCTCATTTGCCGGCAAATTAATAAATCTCTTTCCTTCTCCTCACACCACTTGTCCTCTTTCTTTTGATACAGCCTCGAGGATAAGCACTGAACTTTCGGTAACACTTGGACAGATTTTAGTCGAAGTGCTTAAAAAGAAAAATCTAATACATTAAGTTTATAAATGCAGTTAAAAATATTTGAAGATATTTAGTTTGCCCAATTCATAAATAGGATAACCTAGTGTTAAAGTTTGCTAAAATGTGCTAAATTTATAAATGGCCTAATACGGTAGTAAGCTGATCTTCAAGCCATAATAAACTGACTTTAAACTTTTTAATGTTGACAAATTGAATATTAATTTAAAACCAAAATAAAGGCATGCATAATCTTTTCTGCCTGTAAAACTGCCCTCAAAAGTGCTTTAAAATAAACAAACACTTCACCTGACAGAGCTAGAACTATATGGGGACACACAGGGTTTGGCTGTCTGTCCTACTTCCCATCACTGAGAATAAGGAGATAAACCTAAGTATTTCCCAGTATTTACTGGTGGGGCTGCTCTGTTCTGTTCGAATAGCTCAGCAATGCCCCCTTGTTCCTTTAAAGCAATTGGTACTGGTCCCATTGAGGAATGTTTCATTGTTGACATGGGGCAAGTTTGTATGGGCTGTATTTCTTCTAAGTAGATGCTATTTATGTTCAGCCTGCAGGGATCATCTGCTTGGACAAAGACAATGCATTCTACAGGGTCATTACAAAGAAAGATTTAAAAGTTCTTTTGAAAGGAAGTGCCTCTTTCTGATAGCATCACAATTGCAAATGTGTAGCACATTACACTTCCCATGTAACACTTTCCAAGTAACTACTTCCCCTACGGAGTAATTGAGTTGTTCAGAGTCCTTGTGAACTGCAGTAGTCACCCCACCTCCCATAGACATGGAAGCATAAAATGAGAGTGGGAACTATATAACAGAGGGAATGGCCTAAGGGGGGAAAAATAGCAAAAGATGTTTTCTACTTCTTTAAAACTCTCCCCACTCTTTTTGGGAACTGAGACCTGTAATCCGTGACTCAGGCAGGTGGTCAGTAGGGGCAGGTGAATGTCTTTTGTTCTTTGTGTTACTGGAGATAGCTCAGCTGAACTGTGGCTCCATCCCAGGCCCAGAGCCTGGCCTGCAGGGGTCTGGGTGGGCCTCCCAGACGGGCGGAGGTCACAGGCTTTGTCTTTGGCAGGGATGGGATGACTAGAATCATTAATTGTAGTTAAACAACAATAGCCTAGAACTGAGGGCCCTCCCTTTAAGAGCTCTGTATTTCTGCTTAGGCACAGGAATTTGGATTTTGAGACAACAGTCTACCATTTTTCCTCCTTTCTTTCTCCTCAAACCACTTGTTCGCATTCTTCTGATCCAGCCTTTCGGGAACAGTTGGGCTGAGAAACTTTGTACCTGCTGTCTGGGGGTTACACAGTCTCACCCCAACTCTCTGTCCTGAAAGAGACCTCTCTTTCTGGCTCTCTCCCTTCCTCTTTTGACTATTCCTCCTTTTTCTGTGCATTTTTTCCCTTCCTTCCCTCCTGACTTGTCTTTAATGCCCCTTCTCTCCACCTTCCACCCCACCACCCAATACCTGCCGAGGTATTGCTTGGCAGGTATTGCTTCACTTTTTCAAGTTCAAGTCTCACTCCCTTTTTCTCATTGATGATAACTGTAGTTACTCCTCCCAGTCATGAGATTTTTTTTCTAATAAAAACAAAATGTTCTTTCTTACCATGAAACCAGACATCTACTACAAATTTAGCTAAATATTTACAAACACCAAGAATAGGTTTCCTATGGAGCCAAAACTGCCTGATGAATTAGAAGTGGTGGCCCACAGACAGAAGACAGGTCTGAAGAAGGCTTTACGAGATGAGCTAGGAAGTTAGGGGCAGGAATAAAAAGGTTCAGTGCTGAAATTGGACAACTTGGGTTTGGATCCTAGCTCTACCACTTACTGGAGCAAAGCGGGCTTTTGGAACTTAAATCTGCAAAGTGAAGAGAATGATGCTGCTTATAGAATTGTTGAGAGGATTTACTGAGATCCTGAAGGAAGAGTGCTTTATAAAACTACAGAGTTACACAGTCTTAAGGCATGGCTTCTGTGTCATTGGATGATGGTCTTTAAAAGAGTTCTAAACCAACAAAGAATGTTGTTCTTTTTACTGATACATGTAGCAGAGAAACTGTTACCAATGTTGTTCTTTTTACTGATACATGTAGCAGAGAACCTGTTACCAATATAAACTCTTTAGTTCAAAGGAACATTAATTCATCCATCACTTATGGAACACATGCCATTCTTCACTAGACTCTTTTTATCCTTCCACTATGTGATGTGATTTGAGACGTCCTCGGAAGACATACCACCATCACCACCAAAACGCCATCCCTTTGGGTTAAATGTATGTTTCTGCTGAAACGCAACCTGACCTTAGAGGCTGAACAGAATCCTTTCCTATTAGTCACTCACATTTTCGTATAAATTACTACACAGTACACACTCCTTTTCCTGCCCAACATCTGGGTGAGAGAAGTGTTGCTAGAATGGGCTCCAAGAGCAGTATTTCTCAGTGTGTGATTCCCAGACCAAATTAACCACGGTTGCCTGTAAAAAAAAACAAAAAACAAAAAAAAAAAGTGATTCCTGACAAATTTTTATTGCACAGCTCTGCTTTTAAGCCTACCCATGCTTATACTTCCAGCGTAAAAAGTACTGGCAGATACAAATGGAAATCATGACCCTAGGAGGTTCCAGACTTTCAAATTGCAACGTTGTTTTGCAGAAAGCTCTGAGGTGAAACCAACTTGCTCTTTTCAAAAATCCTCAGTCTTCTACCCAAGCTGACTCATTGGGAAGCAGACTCCTTTCCCCGCCCCGAGCCGTCCCCCGTAGAGTGGTAGTTACAGTGGGGTTTGGGGTCCTGGGCTGCTACAGATACAACAGATTTCTATTTCTGGCAAGTGTCAGTGGGCACAGTGACTTGGAACCCTGGACCCTGGGGACAGTTCCCTGTGAGCAGAGCTAAACTAAAGGAACATCTGCCCTTCCCTGACTCTCAGGCCAAAGTTTCCCTGGGCCTGCAACAGGCCTACAGGAGCTGTTCTGCACATAGGCCAACAGAGAGAATCAGTTTCAGAAACTGGCTTTAGAGCTACCCTTATTGCTGGTGATTCCCACCTGGAGCTCTGGGACAGGTCTCCCGAGAGGTGGCTTCCTGTCCCGGCTGCTCTGTCCCCAGGGATGGTGGACCCACCGCGCTCGCTTCCCTCTTCGTGGCCCTTTGTCTCACCTGCTTTCTCTTCCTAATGCTGCTCTTTGTCCTGACCCCAGCCAGTCTCTTCCTCAGTCTGTTCCTGTTCACAGGGGCCATCATCTGTCGCCTCACCTGGCCTCCTGAGCAGCCCTGAAGCCTGCTTCTCGTGTCTCTCCCTGGTCTCTAAAGGTCACCCTATCACATTAGCCACACTCCTTCCTCCCCACTCACGTACCCAGCCACATGCCGCCTGTCTGCAGACCAGCTTGTCTCCTCTTTTGCTGCGATGATAAAATAAATACGTCACTGCGCTTTTCTTCAACTCAAGATTCATCTTCACCCATTGTTCTCCTTCGTCCCTCCTCATGTTAGGGAATAAAACTTCTCTCAACCCACTCTGCTCTCACCGTCTTCTTAATAAAATCTTACGCCAGCCTCGTTGCCTCTTTGCTTCACATTTTCGCCTGTCCCTTCACTAGACCGTTTCTCTCGGCCGACAGGCGCAGCCTGGTCCTCAGTCTCCCCTGCTCTCAGGAAAGCAAGAACAAAGAACGTTCTCCGCCTTGCCACCCCTGCAACGAGGCGCCGCGCTTGCTTCCCAGCTCCAGGTCTCCACTCAGTCCTCAGCTCGGAAATCTTGTCATTCCATCCGCTGCTCTCTTAAAATTGCTCTCAGTGAAGGTTGGAACACCGTCAACACAAAATCCAGCCTGCCCTCTCAGTCTCCATCCTCCCTAATGCGTCCTTCACCCAGCATCCTTGGGCCACCCTTTCTGTGCCACGCTCCCAAGCCTCTGGGGTAACAGTCGCGGCCACGTTACTCCTACATTGCTACCTCGTGGCAGGCAGTGTGCTGAACATTTACATATTCTATTAATCCATGACAACTCTGGGAAGGGGCTATTGTTTTCCAAAGAGAGGAAACAGTCTTGGAGAGATTATGTCACCTGCTTAAGCGCACACAGCTCAGCTAAACCTTAAACTCCTAATCTGTAACAGACATCAGCGCCCGTACTCGAAACAGATAAGGGGACCCCAAGTCAAGTTGCTACTTCCTCCTGGCTCCCCTTCTGAGTCACCAACTTCTCTTCCCAGCTTCTGCTCCGTCTCCTTTCCCCTGAATGTAGGTTTCTGTTTTTGTTAATGGGCACCACGTCTCCCTAACACAACACATTAGAATCCTCTCCTTTGCCCCGCACACTTGAGCAGGTGACACCTCTTGTTGATTCTAACCACACAGGGGTATTTCCCTCAGATGTCCGCTTCTCTTATCTCGCACCGCCAGCATCCTGTGCGGCACATATCACCCTGACCCGGACTGTTGCAGTGGCTGCTTCTCCCTTCCTGTCGCTTATTCGTTCTATGAAACACCAAAGGCAAAGATGAGTTGAGATTCCCAGTTTGAATAAGGTTCTTCCCAAAGTTGAATAAACATGAGGTATACTGATGTTTGACAATGATTAATATTAAAAATAAGCCAAAAAAATTAGAAAATTTTCTAATAAGCCAGTCGGAGGATCGTTGTTTTCTCTCTCTCAAAAAAAATGTGATTTTAATTAATAATTAATTCAGGCCCAGCTAATTTACAATGCAATAAAAGTTAAAAATTACCTTATGGAAAATTGATTAGTGGGATGTGTTTTTGCTCCTGTCTGGTTGGTATATAAGGTAACAAACAAAAATGGTTTTATTACATTGTAGGATATTAAGGAAGCAGTTTTGTATCCAAGTTAGTAATGTTAACTTCTTACATAAATCCCAGTTTCTCATATCCTTATGAATTCATTCCTAATAATCTGTTCTTTCCCTCATTAATTAACCTTTGACAGGTTATATGAAAATTATATTATGTGAAAATTAGGATTTTAACAATTTGAGAATTCCTTGAGAATATGTGTTTGTTCTGGGATGCCTTATCTGTCTCTGCAAATGCTGTTAATGCATCTGTCTTAGCACAGAAAGTTGTAGAGAGCAGGAAGCCCACATGTGATCTATTCCCATGATATGTCTAGATCTCTGATCTATTCAGGGCTACAGAGCATCAGTTACAAACATAAGGCAAACAAGTTGGAGCAATAGCGTTTTGTTACTGCTGACATTACTGACTAGCCCACAGCCTACTTCCTTACCTTACAGCCAGAGGCACCCACCTAAAAGACTGATGATAAATGGACAATAAACACAAAGATTAGGCAGACAGTATAACTTTCAGAGCAGGTGTTGGAGTCCGCTTGCTTAGACTTTGGATCCTGTCTCTTCCCCTCATTATGTGACTCTCACCTCTCTGTGTCTCTGTTTCCTGTAGTACAATAAGAATCTAGTACCTTAATCTCAGGTTGTTTCTATCATCCAAATGGGCTAATATATGAGCTTAGCTCAGGGCCTGGAACACAGTAAGGTCTCAATACTGAAGGATTTCAGGAAATTTCACCCCAAAATATGGATTCACCTTGGTATAAAAAATATTTTGAATTAAAGGCCCTTAGAGATCAACAGGCCTTGGAAAGGGCTTTCCCTTTATCTGCATAAAACCAGATGGACCCATCAAAAAGAACAAATGATTTCCTTTCCCCTCTCTGCTATCTCAATACATTATAGGAAAGAAAATCAAGAATGCAACCAGACCTGACCCAAACCATTTTAAAATAATACCTCTCAGGTTAATTTAGTTTCCAAAGAGAATCATTTACAAGTCAATCTGTTTCCTTCCATCCATTCATTCTCCTGAGTATCTATTCCCCCTGCCTAGTAGCAATTTATTGCCCTCAACAGAATTACCTATATTACTTAACACTCTCCCTGCTAAAATGAGAGTATTTAAACTTTTGGACCCCATTGAGAAATTGAGTACTCACTTGGTATCTCCAATCTTCATTCTAATTAAATACAAGAGTCAGTTTAGGTCCTAAATTCGTATGATAAGAGCGTAAAATCTATGCCATAGATGATCAGAGGTGACCAACAAGAAGCTGGAATACCAGTCTGGAGGCTCCTGCAGTAATTCCACCAAAAAGTGATAGGGCTGGAATTTAGAAAATAAATGCTAGAATGAAGAAGGAAGCAAGAACAAATTGAGTTTCTATGTTTAAAAGTGTAATTAATTGTATTCACTAAGTTATTTTGCATTGCAGGGGAAAAAACAGCAGGAGTTTGGGGGTAACTTTCAAGCAAGGTGAGGTGGTAGAGAATCATTCCCAGAGATAACAAATATTGGAGGAGGAATATTTGGTAGCAAAGGGAAAGGCATGGTGAGTTCAACTTTGGATATGCTGATTTTGAGGTGCTGTCTTGACATCAAGCTGTTAGAAATATATGTCAGCTATGCTATATAGGCTAGGTCCATTAATCTGGGATTTGTCAGTATGCAAATTATAGCTAAAGATATGGGGGTGATCGAAGTCACTCGGGCAGAGAAAATAGGGCAAGAACCACAGGGGCAAGGATGGAGCCCTAGACATCATGAACTCTTCATGGGCAAGAGAAGGAAAGGCACCCATGAAGGAAGGTAAACACATTTCCATGTGGTAGGAAGGAAAGCAGAGGGAGGATAGACAGAGCTTGTGTAGGAAGGTGTAATGATAAAGGCCAATGAGAGGTTAAGGTAGAGAAGAATGGAGAAATTTCCATTAGCAATTAATACAGTCACTAATGAGCTTATTCAAAGTGATTTCAGAGATATAGAGGGTAGCATGGGGAAGATATAGGCATCAGAAACTAATCTGAGATGTGAAAACACTGAGCTCAACAAGCTTGGTTTGTTTGTAAACAGCAGTGAAATGAAAGACCACTGCCCTCTCCAGCCATGTGTCAGAGACACAAAAAGGGGGAGAAGCAGCAGTCCCCACAGCAGACATCATGTCCTCAGGGGAGAATCAGGTCCCAGTTAAGTCAGGAATGTTCTCTCTGAAGAACTTAGGAGTGAAGGAGCCTATTAACAGTGGGACTGTAGCCATTCTTTCTGCCATCTGCCCAGCTTCCCGAGCTCCCATGCCTAGTTCGTTCCTACTAATCCTTAAATGTCCTCCTCAGGAACTCTCTAGATTGAACTATTCTCCTTTTTGTATGTTCCCATGACCCAGGACATTGTCTTTGTTATGCCACTCTTCACAGAGATATTTTTTCAACATCTAGTTTCTTCTAGACTGTGAGCCCCATGAAGCCAGGAAATGCATTTGCTATGTTCACTATTGTGTCTCCAACTAATGGTAGCTCAATAAATAATTTTTGGATGAATAAATGAATCAATTTATCTATAGGGATTCCAACTAATGGTAGCTCAATAAATAATTTTTGGATGAATAAATGAATCAATTGATCTATAGGGATTACAGAGAGCATAGTGTAAATGGTTGGTCCAGAGGGCAGCAGTGGGAGAACAGTGAGTGGGCAGGAAAAATAAGGTTGTATTGGGATGAGAAAATAGAAGAAAGTAGACCATTCAGAGGGACTTGGACATTAGCTGGTGATGAAGGAGGACCAGGATGAGAGGCACCAAGGTATTATTAATAACCAGTTTCAGAACTGTCTAAAATTCCAATCTAAAGAAATTTCTATTTTGATACTTTCAAAGATTCTGAGGAGTGTGCAAAGTTGGATGATGTTCACTAATCATGCTGTAGATAGTGTCCTGGGTCTTTGACCAGGTTTCCAAACAAAATATTGGTGATTAAGTTCAGATCTGAGTGAAAGGGTAGCTAGTTAAGGCCCCTAGGTCCACCCATCTGTCCATCCATCCATCCATCCATGTGTCCATTCACCTACCCATTTATCTATCTATTCATTATCCACCCAACCATCCACCATCCATCCATTCATACATCTACTTATCCATCCTTCAAATCTTATTGAGGGCCAGGCACTATTCTAGGGGCTGGGGTTACACTAGTGGACAAAAGAGACAAAAGCTTTGTCCTTCTGGGTTGAGGGAGAGGTGATAATAAGATAAAATGTAATAATGGATGGTGATGAGTGCTGAGATGAATCATTAAGCAGTGAAGGATGGGGGGGTGTGAGTGTGTGTGGTATGTTGAACTGGAGTGGGGCGGGGGAGGTGACGCATTTTAGATAAAATAGCCAAAGAAGACCTCACTGAGAAGGTGACATTTGAGCATGACACAGAACGTAAGGGATCACACCATGGGGATACTGTGGGCAAGAAACGCAGTCAGAAGGAACAGCCATGCAGAGGCATTGAATATTCAAGCCCCTGGAATGCTCCACACAGGGAGGTGAGGCAGAGAGAGGGAAGGAGAGAAAAACAGGAACTACATCAGGAACTAAAAGAGGCACAGCAGAGGGCCCCATTGGCTGTTGCAAGGACTTCATTTAGATTTTCTGCTAATGGATAAGGTGCCTTTAAAGGCTTGGGAGTGTGACCTAAAACCTGAGACAGACATTAAACATGTTATTCTGGCAGATAGACTGGGGGGCTATCAAAAGTGGAAGCTATGGGGGGCAGGGACAGTTGGGGACTACCATAGTCATCTAAATGCCAGATTGGGACCAGGTGGGAGAGGTGGGGATCATGAGAAGTGGTTACATTCTGGATGTGACTTGGAAGTAACACCAATAGAATTTGCCATTGGATTGGGTTTGGGTATGAGGGAAAGAAAGGAGGAAAGGAAGACCCCAAGTTTGTGGCTTGAGCACCAGAAAGGATGGAACTGGCATTAACCGAGATGAGAAAGGCAGTAGGTAGGAGAGATTTGGAACAGGGCTCCATTTTGAATATCTTAAGTCTCAGAAGTTTATTAAATATCCAAGAGGTAAGGTTGAGTAGGCCAACTAGGGCTCAGAGGACAGGTCCAGTCCAGATATATCAATTTGGGAATTGTCAGCATATTGTTAATTTAAAGTCATGAAACTAGATGAGATCACCAAGATAGAGAAACAGAAATGAGCCCTGGGGCCCTCTAAATTAAGAATATGGGTAGGAGAAAAAGAACTAGCAATGGAGACAGAGAAAGAGAGACCAGTTCGGTAGGAAGAAACCCAGGAGTGTGCAGTCGGGAAGACAAGTAAGAAATCCTTTAAAGAGGAAGAAATGATCAACCATGTCAGATGCTGCTAGCAGGTCAAACAGGATGAGGACTGAAGATAAATCACTGGATTTAGCCAAAGGGATGCCATGGAAACCTTGAGGAGCTAGTGTTTGCAGGATGGTAGGAATGAAAGCCTGTTTAGAGTGATTTTAAGAAAAAGTGGGAGAAAAGGAACTAAAGATAATGAGTATATAGAACTATTTCAGGAGCTTTTGCTATAAAGAGGAAGAAAGACATGGAGGAGAATTTGGAAGGGAAACGGGGACAGGAGACAAGTGCTTGTTTTCTATAGCAATAAATGTGTAAACTGGTGAGGGTGCTCCAGTGGCAGGGACAATTGCCCAAGCAGCCTCCTTAAGCAGGGGAGCAGGGCTTCCACCTAGTGCATAAGGGGAGGGTTGACCTTTGGAAGAAAAGTGCATAGACCGTCCCTGTGACGGAAGGGAAGGCAGAGCAAAGGGTGCAGGTGCTGGCAGCTGAGTGGATATGGTGATGGGATTTTGCAAAAGTTCTTAATTAACAGCTTTTATTTTCTCACAAGGTCATCAGCTGAGAGCGAGGATGGGAGAAGGTACTGTGGTTTGCAAAGAGAGAAGGAGTGGCAGCACAATCGTTCTCTAGGGCAGTGGGAGAGACAGAGGACTCGGGCAACGCAGGACGTGCCGGAGGAGTGTGGACATGAACGTGAAGTGACAGTCATTAGTGTGGGTGCATGCTTCCCTCCAGGCCCAGCAGCTGCACAGCTGCAGACAGAGGCAGGAATTGGACATGACCAAGGTTAGATCCCAGCCGGGTGGGAGTAGCAAAGCAAAGGCATGGTGAGGAGTTGGGCTGTATGCCAGAGGGAGCTGGAATGGTGGAATTTCAGGTCAAAAAGTGAAGGAAGTGAGGGGCAATGAAGAGATGTGAGGGTCGATGGATTTTACTTTGACTGCCGAAGTCAAGGGAAAGAGTCAGAGGAAAGAGCTGGGAAGAAACAGGGCAGAGATAGGGAGAGCGAGACTTGAAATTGAGATGATAGACAGGGTCATGGTCCTGGGTATTGTGCAGAGATCCCAGGGGTGGCCTAGGCCAGATGGCAGGGGAGGTCACTGGGGGAACAGGGCGGACAGGAGAACCCACAGGTCACATGAGGGGCTCATCTGTGTGGCTCCTGACGTCAACAAGCAGGACCCGTGCCGGGTGGAGTGGCCCAGGAGCCCACGCCTTCACAAGACAAGGGGGAGGAGTGATGTGGGAGTTGGTGGTAAGGGCGGTGGCGGAGCAGTGAGGGGTAAGTGCTGCTGCCTGGCGCCAGGAGACCAGGCTGTGGCCAGCAGCCAGTAGCACACCAGCTGTACTTCACAGCCCACGACAGGAGGGTTGTGGTGGAAAGCCCACCTTAAGAGGGCAGCAGGGCCCCGTACCAGGAGAAGACCCAGCAAAATGGGCCTGACTGTTCACAGAGGAGTTTGGGACCAGGGGACTTAGCCAAAGATGGAGGGTGAACTTCCAAGAAATTAGGAAGGTTTTTGAGAATGAGGGAGGGGTAGGAGGTAAAAATGGAATTAGGGATTTCCAAGCATAATGGAGATTTTAAGAGCAGGGTAACATAGAGGACAGGCGATGAAGGGTGATTGGGGGAGAGTGGCATTTCAGGCACTGACTCAGTAGGGACAATCCTGAGCTTATACCACAGTGTGAGGCCCTGAGAATAGGGGGAGGCACAGGATGGGAGCTGGGCCCTCCTAGGAGGCAGGGGGATCCTCTGACTCCGAGCACCCAGGGCCCTCCTTGCTCCTGTTAATGGAGGTCAGTAGGCCTGAGAGGAGGCTGTTACTCTGAGTGCGCTGGGGTCACTCTTGAGCCAGGGTGACCAGGAAGCTGGAGGGCTATGAGGGCTACCCCACACACAGTGTAAGGACTGTCAGGCCCATGGAGGTGGCACCATGAGCAGTCTCAGCCTTGTTTCTTAGTCCAAAAGGCCAACAAGGAAGTTGGGAGTTAGACTGTGAAACCAGCAGCATCACCAAGCACAAGGAGCTGGTGGTGGGAGATGGCAGATGAGCAGATTGGTGGGGGAACAGGAGGATGCCCTGGATGGACCAGTCTGTAGCTGAAGGGTGGGCACAGCACGCCTCTGAATAGAGACAGGAAGCTGGGATGGGCATGATGCTCAGCAGAGCTGTGGCCTCTACAGAACTGAGCTGGGCCTGAGGTGGGATGTGGGCAGGGCCAGAGCTCACGGGGGCTGCTCAGGAGGCATGGCATGGCTGGGGCCCTGGAGGAGCAGCTGGCATTCGGGGGGATGCCCACAGTCAAGAAGGACCCCACAGCAATATGGATCTCAGAAGAGTCCAGCCCAGTGATCCAGCCCTCCACTGTCTTCCCCAGGACAGTTTCCTCTGATTCTCTCAGGATCTACCAAACCCCCTATATCAGGGCCTGGATATGGGAAGGATGAAAAAGATTCCCAGGGGCTTAATTCTGCTCTGCCCTGATATTTGAAAACCGCTTGTCTAGTACTAAGTGGAAGCTTTGCATTGTAGTCTTATTAAGAGCAAGTGCATTTCTTTGTATCCCAATAAATGCCTTATTGAGTAAATTGTGTCTAGGCCTTGGGCCAGCTCTCAGGGAACTGTAGCAGGAACAGGCCACAGCCAGACTTGGGGAATGAGGCAGTTCAGGGCTCAGGAGGAGGGAGGGGGCAGTGAGGGGAGAGGAGAGCCAGGGCTTTGAAGCTTCCATGGGCCCAGATCTGGGGGCGGCAAAGCCCATTCATGCTGGGAGGTCAGTGTGTCCCAGCACAAGGCCATATTCTTTGTGTACTGGGGCCCAAGCAGACCCGGCCTAGCAGCTCACAGAGGATCTGATGAGCAGCCGTGAAAGTCAGAAGCAGAGCAGCAAGGCTGCAGCTGACAGTGTCTCCTGTGGCCCCAACACACTGCACTGAACTCTGACCATTTTCTTTTGCCCAAATCCTTTCTAAGAAGCCTAGTGAGTCACACCTCCAAATGATAAAATATCACTAAATGGGTTTTGTTAACCCAATATGATGTGGTTTCTTTCCCAACCTGGTTCCGGTATATTGTCCCATGAGAGATAGAACACCAACTTACCTTACCTCAAGCATCCTAGCAGACTCCTATCTTAACTCAAACATTCCCTTCCACTGACTCCAGGTCTTTAGACAAAGCTTAACTCTTTCAACCAACTGCCAATTAAAAAAAATCCCTAAAACCCACCTATGATTCATAAGCTCACACTTCAAGATGTCCCACCTTTTTAGGCCAAACCAATGTATACCCCTGATGTACTGATTTACGATTTTACCTGTAATTCCTGTGGCCATGAATGTATAAAACCAAACTGTAACCCGGCTGCCTCAGGTGCACTTTCTCAAGACCTCTTGAGAACTTGTTCCCCAGGCCACGGTCACACATATTCAGCTCAAAATAAACTTCTTTAATTTATTTTAGAGTTTGGACTTTTCCATTGACAAAACTTCCTGCATCTGCTTGATTTTACTGGGTGCAGGATAAAGCAACATGCTCTTTTGAGAATGCTGAAATGCCCTCCCTGGAATCCCTGCCTGAGCCTCCCAGTCCCAGAGGCCCCTGACATGATAAGGAGGCTGGTCTGAGCCATCTGGGCCCCAGCAAGATTCTGGTTTACTTTGACTGTGTGGGGAAAGAAATCACTCCAAAGTAAATGCACCATCCACCTGAACTTTGCATTTCCTTTTCTGCTTGCATGGTTACTATTAGTAGCAATCATTGGCGGAATGCTAATCACATGACAAAGGCTTATCCAAACACCTTAGCTTTGCAATCTCCTTTAATTCCCAGGTAGGAAACACAATCCCCATTTTGTAGATCAAAAACCTGAGGCTTAATAAAGTAAAATGAGGGTGTGTGTGTGCTGTCAGGGGAGAACAAAGGCTGAAACTCAGATGCACAGCACATACCTTATGTTTTTATCATTGTGGTAAAATACACATCATATAAAATTGGCCCTTTTAACCATTTTTAAGTGTGCAGTTCTGTGGCCTTAAGTACACTTGCATTGTTGTGCAACCATCACCACCACCACCTCCAGAACTTTTTAATCTTTCCAAACTGAAACTCTGTCCCCATTAAACACCAACTCATTATTCCCCTCCCCAACTCCCTGACAGCCACTATTCTACTTCCTGTCTCTGAATTTGACTACTCCATGTACATCACATAAGTGAAATCACACAGTATTTGCCTTTTAGTGACCAGCTTATTTCAATTACAGGAATGTCCTCGAGTTAAAGCAGAGCCACAGCAGAGGGTGGTGTCAATGCCCCAGGCTCTGGGCCAGGGTTCCAATGCTCTGCCACTGTGCCACTCTGCTACTTAAGCCCATGCTCTTGATTTCACTCTGGATGGTATATGGCCTGAATTGCATCTTCCAAAAATGCATACGTCAAAGTCCTGGCCAGGCATGGTGGCTCACACCTGTAATCCTAGCACTCTGGGAGGCTGAAGAGGGCGGATTGCTCAAGTTCAGGAGTTCAAAACCAGCCTGAGCAAGAGTGAGACCTTGTCTCTACTATAAATAGAAAGAAATTAATCGGCCAACTAAAAATATGTAGAAAAAATTAGCCGGGCATGGTGGCGCATGCCGGTAGTCCCAGCTACTTGGGAGGCTGAGGCAGGAGGATCACTTGAGCCCAGGAGTTTGAGGTTTCTGTGAGCTAAGCTGACACCACAGTACACTAGCCCCGGCAACAGAGTGAGACTCTTGTCTCAAAAAAAAGAAAAAAAAAAGTCCTAACCCCCAGTATACCTCAGAATGTGACTGTATGTGGAGATAGGGCCTTTTGAGATGTGTATTTAAATGAGGTTCTATGGATGAATCCTAATCCAACAGGACTTGTATCCTCGTAAGAGGCAGAGACACTGGGAATGGGAATGCACTGAGGAAAGGCCGTGTGAGGACACAGCAAGAAGGCGGCTGTCTGCAAGCCAGGGAGAGAGGCCTCAGGAGAAACCAACCCTGCCTACACCTTGATCTTGGACTTCCAACCTCCAGAACTGTGAGCAAATAAATCTCTGTTGTTTATGCCCCAAAGATGGTGGTATTTTGTGGTGGCAGCCTGAGTACACTAATACAGACGGGGTCTCTGTGTCACTAGGTAGGAAGAAGTGAGATCACATACTGGCCTCTCCCGGCTGGCACCAACATCTCCCAGTCTTATTTATGGTTATTGGGGTCTACATTTATGTACCATAGAGAGGGATGTGGGTTTTAAGCCCACCATTAGGACAAGGTGATGGATGACCTTTCAAGGTTTTGAACTGTCACTAATACAGCACCACAGTTGTCCTGCATGTCCGTGGTTTCTGTGACCCAACTCACCTTATTTTCACTAAGCCGCACAAGTTCTCATAACCAGCAGCACCACAGAAGCATAATGTCTTCACCAACTGCGTGAATCACTCCTCTCCAGCCCACTGCTTTATGGCATGAGGAGATGGAAAAAGCTTATGGAGAAGGCCACATGGCCCAAGAAATGAGCTCCACCACCTGGAAGGAGAGTCACCAGCTTCCTTATTAAAATTGTAAGACTCCCTGACCTCAAATATGAAGAAACTCTCCTATATTTCTTCCTGTTTGACATTGTCACTTCTTGGTGCCATAATTTACATGCAATTACTGCTTTTCAGAAAAAAAGAAGCAGAAAAATTTGGCCATTTTTTTTTTCATTCTAAGACACACCATGAATTCTCAAACACAGCCTCCAGGATAGCCAAGCAAGCTGACAGCCTAAGAGAAGCTTGGAAGTATAAGGAGGGCTGAGGGGTGGACATGTGGCTTCCGAGACAGTTGGAGAGAAAGCTCGCCCGACCTTACCCAGGGAGGGGCGGAGAGAACCATGCACTTGCCAGAAGAGGATCAGTAGGGCCTCCCAGGAAACTCAGTCAGGAGGATCATGCCCCACAGTGCTCTTGGAAATGTAGGGCCAGCACAGGGAAACTGAACAAGAGCAAGAATACTCCTCACTGGCAATGAGACTCGTGAATTTGCATGTAAGATGAGCTCAAGGGACTATCAGCAGCCTTGGTGAGGATGCGGGTTCCTGGGACAGAAGTGCCACCAGAAGCCAAAGACAGTCAGACATAGATCCCAGGCAGGAAAATATCTTCATGCTTCAAAGACAGGAAGAGATGTAGGGGTGGGGTCGGGGGAGTAGTGAGGAGGCCAAAGAGGATAGATTGGCATGGAATTGTAGGACAAAAATTAAAGATGAACTAAAATCTCAAAGGGAAATTCCTATTTGCAAAGAGGAGAGTCAAGAGGAAAGAGCTGCATCTCTGACAAAGAGCAAAGCCAGGACTGGGGCTGTGGACAGCTTCACACTTCTGCAGGCTGAGAGGAGGACCCCTGCCCACAGTCCATCCCAGCCCAAGGTAACCTGTAAGGTCATGCACCCCCCGAGTAACAGGAATTGTGTGTGCATATGATGGATTATACTGAGCTTGGTAGACAGGTTTGGAAAGAGGAAACTGACAAAAAGGCTAAATAAAGTAAGAAATGACTATGAAGCCAGAGTGTGATATCTCCCTCTTTTATCATTCGAGAGTGACAAGGGGGAAGTTAACCAGCATCAACAGCAAAGGGACCTTGCATTTGGTGGTGGCCCTAGGGTGGGGCTCCCATTTGGTCATATGCCTTCCATTTCCCTAATTCTGTTTTCTCCATTGCTTGCTAAATACACGCTGGTGGAATTCACCTAATCTTAGTGATCAGCACAATTACAGAACACATTCATTAAATCAATGTCTGTTGAGCATCTGCTCTGGCTAGACACTGTGTTATATCATGGAAATGGAATGGCCAACAAGATCGACATAATTTTTCTCCTCAAAAACCAACAAACTCAAGTTAGCCAACTGCAGTCAGAGTGCCTGCCAGACTGCTGTTTGACCCTTCTATTCACTCAAAGCTTATTCCATTTCCATTCCAATGGCTTCTTTTCAGATATTTTGTCTGGCTGAAATATGAAAATTCATCAAGTGCCTTGCTATGAGCCACTGATGTCACCTCCTAGCCACTGAGAAAATGGACCCCACCTGGAGCACCATCACCTCTCTTTCCCAGCCCAACATTTCACGGGATCTTCACCTGTCTTCCGCTCCCCTTTCCTCCCCACAGAAAAACATGCCTCTTTTCCCATGCTTATCCCTCCACTTGTGTGCTAGCTTTCATCTCTCAATCCTGTGTGATATGTCATTTCTCCAGACTTGAGTGCCTGGAGAATAATAACCGTATGCGTATTTGGTGGCAGGGGGAAGGGCAGAGTAGCCGCAGAATCATGCCTAAGATGACATGTCTTTCACAGAGCAGCTGAATTAACAGTTGTGACCAATGGTTGCTTCCAGTTACCACTTTACAAGAAAAAGTGATTTTAGCACCTTCTTTTCTGAGAAAGGAAATGTTCTCAGAAAGGAAAGAAAAGTTTTTCACATTGTTATTTACTGCTCTCAGGAGATACTTGTGGTTTTGAGAGTTTTAATTGCTTGTTACAAAATCTATCTTACCACTCCCAGGAGTGAAATGAAAACAGTTACTTCTTTAGCATTCATCTCTCAATGGGTGGCTCTGTAGGCGAGCACCTCCCTATATTGCTGTGACCTATACAAAACATGGCCTGAGACCCCAAAATATTTAGATTTCAGAAAGGGGAAGGAGAGTGGGTTCCCTTTCAGAGAGCAACTCACACTCCAGGTGATGGGGCAGGCACTGTGAAGGCTTCTCACATCACCTAATTTTCCTGAAGGAGGCCCTCCTATGGAGAGAGGACGCATGTAGGAGACAAAGAAAAACGACATTCCTAGAAGCCATTCTGCTGTGATACAGTTAAGCCAGAAGAAAGGGAAGCCAATAGTGTTTGGAGAAACCAGAGTAGCTTCATCCAGAAGATGATCTTACGCTGTTGTAGACCAGTTATGCTGAACCAGAAATAGGGCACATCAGAATCAGCTGGTAGAAACTCCCCAGGTGGTTCTGAGGCCGTCTCCTTCCCTCATTGTCTGGAGCAGGCTTTCTCAACCTCAGCATGGTTACCATCGAGGCCTGCTACTTCTTTTGTTGTGAGCAGCTGTCCTGCACATTTTAGGGTGTTCAGCAGCACCCCTGACCTCTACTCACTGGATGTCAGTAGCACCCCCTCCACAGCTGTGACAATGAAAAAGTTACCCAGAAAATGCCAAATGTTGTCCCCATGTCCCTTGGGGTATAGTCACCCCAGTTAAAAACCACTGTTATAGAAGAGAGCTCGTCTCTACAGGAGAGTATGCACAGGCAGGTGTTGGGGACATCGGCCTGGGCAAAGACACAGGCTGGAGAAGACACATGTCTGCAGCATGCCGAGTCCAGGCTGGCTGGTAGCAACAATAGCTAGTGTTGAGAGTTTACAGAGTGCCAAGCTCTCTTTTTTATCTCAAAATGCTTCCACATGGAAGGCATTAATATGTCTTGCAGGTCAGGAAGCGAAGGCTATGCAGTACCCTTAAGGTCACCCAATTGCTACGCCACCAGGTTGGAATCTGAACCCAGGTCATCCCCACTCTTCCTATTGCTGTGACAAGCAATAGAACAAATGATAACAGTGGAATTATGAGCAAAATACGAAAGTGGGGACACAGAAGGCTTAGGCGACCAGGTGAGAAGCTGATTTTCTAAATGCTCGCAACGTTCTTCTCTCTAATTCTGAACGCTTTTTAATAGGGGACGGGATATTGGCTTTGAGTAAGAATGTAAACTTTGTGAAAAGAGTGTTCAGGGATCACTAAAAAGGCACAGAAAGTATTAAAGAAGGATATACTAACAGCAAAGCAACCGGTTAGGGTCCAGTTAGATGCTTACAGGCATAGATGTGATATTTTGTTAGTGGTCTCAACATAGAAAAGTGAAAATAAAAATTCAGGAAATATTTCCTTATTCTTATGTCATAAGATGTGCGCTACCGGAGAAATACTCACCCCAAAATTGAATTTGGGTCTGTGTGCAGACAGTGGCCCTCTTAAATGAGAAAAGATTCCTCTATGATGTAAGGTAAAGTGAGGATAAGAAATCACTTGGGATTCCCTGAGAGGCCATTCTCAATTAGAATGTCATATCCCTTTGAAGCCCTGGCAGTGTCTTCCTTATAGGGGTAGATTTGGCAAAAGGATAAAAGATTGGTGATTGTCCTGGGGGAGAAAGTATTGACCCTGCGTAGGGGGATGGGTAATGGCCAGAGAGACCGGAGCAGAAGGACCATGCCATCCTAGCCACTTTGTACTTACAACAGAGCCCCAAACACTAGTCTTCTGTAGCCCAAATCTCCATCATCTCCTAACCCTGCAGTGACAGCACCCTTACCAGTCCCTGAGCAGTGAGGAACAAAGCTTTGATGAGAGAAGTTAGAAGTGAAGGTCCCTTTCACATTTGCTCTCCTGCGACAGGCATGTTAAAAGCAGTTCTGAACTATGTCCCTATTATGATTGGCTCAGTATTGTCCTATAGACTTAATAATTGGTGAGTAATGCAATTTGAGAATATGCCAATTGAACACTTAGATAGTAATAAGAAAATTATCATCTTGTTTCTAATGCCAATAGAATTACAGCAATTGTGCCAAGAGATTACTCAACATTATATTGTGGTTGGTAAAGAATCTGTTTTCTGATCATGATGAAATAAAGTTAGAAATAATGAATGATGTTATATGCAAAAAGAAAATATAAAGACTAGGCAAAAAAAGCAACAATATTGATTAAAATGAAAATCACATCTTAAAAGTCTCAATATTATCAAAATAACAGCCAACAGAATGCTACATATCAAACTTCTGGAATGCAGCCAAAGCTGTACTGCAAGGGCAGTTCTTTAATCCTTGAAAATAAAATATTTGAGTGAAGTTATTAAGTACTTACCTTGAAAATTTATAAAAGAACAATCACAAACAAACCTGAAAAACAGAGGGAGAAGAAATTAAAGATTAAAAAAGACATTAATTGGTTAGGAGAAAATGTTTGCATTGATAAATCCAAATGGAATAGAAGGTGAGTGAAATAGACATTGCTAGCTAGTTAAGTCACAGGAAGGAAAAGTGAAAGTGAAAGTAAACAAAGTTGAAACAAAAGCAACAGTAGTTTATACATGTAGGACAGTAAATGCTTTTAGAAGGAGTGTTTTATATCACTCTGTGGTAATTAATTTGAAAATCAGGATATGTGTATAATTTCTAGATAATTTTAAATTACTGAACTAGATTAAAAAAGTAAAAAAGAATCCAATCAATAAATGTGACAGAAATAACAAATGTAGTATCTGAGTCAGATAGTTTCATGGGCAAGGTCTTCAAACCTGTAAGAAAGAAATAGTTATTAGCCTAAATCAACATTCCCAGAGCCTATTAAAAGATGGAAAGATTCCGACTGGGCATGGTGGCTCATGCCTGTAATCCTAGCACTTGGGGAGGCCGAGGCAGGAGGACTGCTTTGAGCTTAGGAGTTCGAGACCAGCCTGAGCAAGAGTGAGATTCCTGTCTCTACTAAAAGTAGGGAAAAAAATAATTAGCTGAGTATGGTACACCTATAGTCCCAGCTACTGGGGAGGCTGGGGCAGGAGGATCGTTTGAGCCCAGGAGTTGGAAATTGTAGTAGAAAAAGTAAAGATCAATTTAATTTGCAAATGGAAATGAAAATTCCAAATAAAAATTACATAACTGAAACATACTAACAAATCTGAGTACACTGTGTACTCAGGAAGGCAAAGACAATTTAACATCAGGAAACATTAATATGATTCATCACCTCAAAAGGTCAAAGCAGAAAAAGGATATAGTCATTTAATATATGCCAAAGACTCATACAACGAAATTCAATACAAATATCAAAACCCTGATGAAAACTTTTAGTAAACTAGGCCTAGAAGATCACCTAGTTTAAAACAGAATAGAAATTTAGAATAATCACCTAGTTTAGAATGATCACCTAGTTTAAAACAAACAAATTTAGAATGATCACCTAGTTTAAAACAGAACAGAAATTTAGAATAATCAAAAATTTCTAAAGAAAACTAAAACTGCCAACATCATAGTTAAAGGTAAAATCATGGAGTCATGGTTATACTCTTATTCCTACTAAATAAAATTCCAGACCTCCTAACAATTAGACAAGAAAAAGAAGCAAGCATCACAAATAATGGAAAGAAAAAGATAAGTTTATTATTTTCAGTTATAATCATCCATGTAGAATAAATAATTAAGCCTGCTAAAAAAATTAAAATAATAGCAGTTTGCCAATTATAAAACAAAAATATGAAAATCAGCAGTAATACATTAGCTAGGAATTAACCATTAGGAAAACATTGGAGAGCTCCAAGATGGTGGACCAGAGACATCTGGACCAGCCAGAGCATCTCAGTAAGGAGGAGTTTCAGATAAAAGAGAAAAAACAGACAGACACAGATCAGAGAAAGGACTGAAGGAAGGACGCAAGGACCTATAGGAGACTCCAAGGGAATAGGTTGCAGAGAAGAACTGTAAGGAGAAAGGTATCAGCAGAGATCAACCCCCGAGAGGCTTGGAGATCAGCGAGAAGGGTTAGGTGGAGCATTTAGTTTCTCCTTCCCTCACATCTCTGACAGTTGATGGGCTCCCAAGCTTCTAGAGAGACCTTCTGTCCACACAAACTCAGAAACTGCTGCTACCAGTGAACTGGGAGCTTCTTTCAGTCAGGGCACCAAGCTCCCAGAGCCCTCAGGCACTTCCTGCCCCACAGACACAAAACCAGACAGCAGATGCCATATTGATTCTCTACCCACCATGCACCTTTGTTCTCCCCAGGGTGCTCCAACTGCTCAGGTTTTGTTTTGCTCATCCCCACACAGACATTTCCCAACTCTGGCCCAGACTTACAGGAGCCAAAGGGGTCCAGTGGGTCCTGGGTGATCTGTGTGACTCCAGAGCCTGGTTGGGCATACTGCCTCCCAGAGAGAGGGTCGGAGATGACCAAAGTGCTAACATTCCTCCATCCAGACTCTTTTCCTCCCCTTATAGTCTCCCACCCGTGGCTGCCGAGAAAGATAATTGAGCCCTCACATGGAGGCTTCCTCAGGGAACAGGGCTCAGATCTTCCTTTTGGGGTCCTGCAGAGGACTAAAGAGTGCTCAAACTGTGAGCTCCCTGCCCGCCAGCCCTCCTTGGTGCTGTTTGCATGGTGGCCCCATCAGAGCAGGACACACCCTGAGGTGAAGGAACATCAAACCAACATGTCATATGACCAGCATCCTTCTCACTGGCATCGACAGGGATTGATATCTGGGGCCTCAGGGACAGGCCCACAGCCAGATCCTGTGCCCCCAGGTCTCAATCACATTGTCTGGGGGCAAAGAGGGAATATTTGTGAATTAGTCTTGGGAGGTGTGGGCACCTGCAGGGGCAGATCAGGGTGGAGAGTCTAGTGTGGGTCCTGCTGTGGTGTGCTCATGGGATACCACTCCTCCCATGAAAGGGCTGCACTCCCAGCTCAGGCAGGGAAACTCCAAGCCTGCATCACAGTCATGGGGGAGATCAGCTGGCTTGAGGTCCTGCCTGCAGGCAGAGGCCAGGGGAAACCACAGAATGGGGGAGAAAGGCCTGCTCCAGAATGCCAGATTGTGGGTCCCAGACAGCCCCATTTCCACATGCAGACTTTCTGGTTGAGTGGGGCTACATTAGCCCCTCCTTGGCAGCTTTGCCCAGAGGAAGGGAATGGACCTTTGACCCCTGCACATTCCTTGCTGGCATTTGTGGAGCTTGAAGGTAGGCTCACCTAACTCAGACCCACCTAGCCTCACTCCCCAAATGGCCTCCCCTGAGATGCAGAATAAGGACTCACATGGAAGTTCCAGGGCCCCACGCACCACCTGGGGCATGTGATTGCTTCTCCTGAGAAACTAAAGCTGGGTCACAGAACTCAAAATGAACATTGCAACTTGTTCCTTCCAGCACGCACCACCTACTGACAAGGAGGTCAATTTGCACACCCTTTTACTGCATTTACTGACTCAATCATACAGGGTCAATTCTCACCCAGAAGCACCACCTACTGTCTCAGAGACTAAAGTAGGCATCCCATTATCTAAACAAAAGAAATCCAAAAGTAAGAAGCAATAGCTGCTCCAGATGAAAAGGAATCCATAAAAGAATTCTGGAAGTATAAAAAATCAGAGTGAAAGGACATTGCCAAAAGGGAACACCAGCTCTTTAGCAATGGTTACCGACCAAAATCAGAATATTGAAATGACAGATGAAGAATTTTGAACATGGATTGTAAAGAAGGTCCATGAAATACAAGATAAAATAGAAACCCAACATAAAGAAACCACAAAAACAATGCAGGAAATGAATGAAAAATTAACTAAAGAAATTGAATTATTAAAGAAAACTCAAACAGAAATTCTGGAAATGAAAAATTCATTCAAGGAAATACAAAACACAGTAGAATAAGTTAGATCAGGCTGAAGAAAGAATCTCAAAGCTTGAAGACAGCACTTTTGAATTAAACAAGTCATTCAAAGAGATAGAGCAGTGAAATGAGGAGCCAGCAAAGCGTACAAAAAATATGAGATCATGTAAAGAAGCCTAACATGAGAATCATAGTCATCCATGAGGGTGAAGAAGAAAATACAGCAAGGGTTGGAAAACCTATTTGAGGGAATAATTGAGGAAAAATTCCCTGGCCTTGCTAGAAACCTAGATATTCAGGTACAAGATGCTCAAAGGACTCCTGGGAGATTCATCACAAAGAGGCAAACTCCACAACACATAGTCATCAGACTAGCCAAAATAAATATGAAAGAGGTGCTCCTATGATATGTAAGGAGAAAGCATCAGGTAACTTACAAAGGAAAACCCATCTTACTACCTATAGACTTCTCAATTGAGATCTTATAAGCCAGAAGGGATTGGGGCCCCACTCTCAGTCTCCTCAAACAGAACAATGAATTCTAGGCCCAGCCTAGAATTTTGTATCCTGCAAAACTAAGTTTCATATATGAGGAGGAAATAAAGACTTTCTCAGACAAGAAAACACTGAAGGAATTTATCAAGAAAAGAACTGCTCTGCAGGAAGTACTCAGAACTATATTATACATGGATCAGCACAATTGACATCCACTAGTGTAAAATCACCCAAAAGCTAAAGGTCAAAGTCCACACACCACAATGGCTCAAGAGATAAAACAAAGCAACAAAGTGCTACTCAACAGGATGAACAGTAATCCATCCCACTTATCAATAAATGTGAATGGCTTGAGCTCCCCACTGAAGAGACACAGACTGGCTAAATAGATTTAAAAAAAAAAATACAAGCCAAGTATCTGCTGTCTCCAGGGAAACACATCTAACCCTTAAGGACTCATTCAGACTCAAGGTGAAGGGTTGGAAAACCATATTTAATGCAAATGGAAACCAAAAGAAAGCTGGTACAGCAGTTCTCATATCTAATAATGTAAACTTCAAATCAACAAATGTAAAGAAAGACAAAGATGGTCATTATATAGTAGTAAAGGGAACAATTAAACAAGAAGACATAACAATTCTAAATATTTACACAACTAACACAGGGGTGCCCAAATTCATAAAGGAAATTCTACTTGATCTAAACAAAATGATAAATAACAGCACTGTAATAGCCAGGGACTTCAACACCCCTTTGACAGAACAGACCAGATCCTCCAAACAGAAAATAGACAAAGAAACAATGGATTTAAACAGAACCCTAGAACAAATGGGCCTGACTGACATTTACAGAGCATTCGACCCCAAAACCACTGAATACACATTCTTCTCATTAGCTCATGGAAAATTCTCTAAGATTGATCACATCCTAGGGCACAAAACATGTCTCAACAAATTTAAAAAAATAGAAATTATATCATGCATCTTCACAGACCACGGTGGAATAAAATTAGAAATCACCTCCAACAGAAACATTCATCTCTACACAAACTCATAGACTAAACAACCTTTTGCTGAATGATTACTAGGTCAAGGAGGAAATTAACATGGAAATCAAAAGATTCTTTGAACTAAATGATGATGGGGACACAAGTTATCAAAATGTGTGGGATATATCTAAAGAAGTCCTGAAAGGAACACTCATAGCCTTAAATGCCCACATCCAAAAGACAGAAAGATCACAAATCAAAAAATCTAATGAATCATTTCAAGGAACTGGAAAAGGGTGATCAAACCAATCCCAAGCCATCAGAAGAAAATAAATAACTAAGATCAGAACAAAACTAAATGAAACTGATAACAAAAGAACTATACCATAAGATTAATGAAACAAAAAGTTGGTTCTTTGAAAAAATAAACAAAATTGACAAGCCTCTTGCTAGATTAACCAGAAATAGAAAAGAAAGGACTCCAGTAAGCTCAATCAGAAGTGAAAAAGGAGAAATTACAATTGATACCATGGAAATACAAAATATCATGTCTGAATACTCTAAAAATGTCTATGCACATAAACTTGAAAATGTGGAGAAAATGGACAAATTCTTAGAAACACACAGCCTCCCCAGGCTCAATCAGAAAGAAATAAATTTCCTGAACAGATAAATATCAAGTAATGAAATTGAAGCAGCACTAAAAAACCTTCCAAAAAAAAGACCCAGACCAGATGGTTTCACATCTGAATTTTACCAGACTTACAAAGAAGAACTGGTACCTATCCTGCAGAAATTATTCCATATCATTGAGATGGAAGGAATCCTCTTCAACACAGTTTATGAAGCCAACATGGCCTTGATACCAAAACCATGAAAGGACTCAACAAAAAAAGAAAACTACAGACTAATATCCCTTATGAATACAGATGCAAAAATTCTCAATAAAATACAACAAGTTGAATTCAGCTTCTCATCAAAGAAATAATCCATCACTACCAAGTGAGATTCATCTCAGAGATGCAAGGATGGTTCAACATATGCAAATCTATAAATGTAATTCACCACATAAATAGAAGTAAAACAAAGACCATATGATCTTTTCAATAGATGCAGAAAAAGTATTTGATGAAATTCAACACACTTTTATGATAAGAATGCTTAACAAAATAGGCATAGATAGGACCTTCCTCAAAATGATAGAAACCACGTACCATAAACTCACAGCTAACATTATACTGAAGGGGGTATAATTGAAAGCATTCTGCTTAGAACTGGTACCAGACAAGGTTGCTCTCTATCACCACTTCTATTCAACACAGTGCTGGAAGTCCTAGCCAGAGCAATCAGACAAGAGAAGGAAATCAAGGGTATCCAAATAGGGGCAGAAGAAGTCAAACTATCACTCTTTGCTGATGATATGATTTTATACTTAGAAAACTCCAAAGATTCTTCTGAGAGATTGCTGAAATTGGTAAATAAGTTCAGCAAAGTCTCAGGTTACAAAATCAATGTACACAAATTGGTAGCATTCAAAAACACCAACAGCAGTCAAGCTGAGAATCAAATCAGACACTCAATATCTTTCACAGTAGCAACAAAGAAAATAAAATACCTAGGAATATATTTAATTAATGAGTTGAAGACCTCTACAGGGATAACTATGAAACACTGAAAGAGGAAATAGCAGAGGACATAAACAGACAGAAAAACATACCATGCCCATGGATCGTCAGAATCAACATTGTTAAAATGTGTATGCTACCCAAAATGATCTACAGATTCAGTGCAATCCTTATTAAAATACTAACATCATTTTTCTCAGATCTAGAAAAAATGCTTCATATGGAACCAGAGAAGAGCTTGTATAGCCAAAACAACCTTAACAAAAAGAACAAATTGGGAGGCATAAATTTAACCAGACTTCAAGCTATACTACAAGGCTATAGTAACAAAAGCAGCATATTACTAGCACAAGAACAGAGACATAGACCAATGGATCAGAACAGAGAACCCAGATATAAAACCGTCCTCATATAGCTATCTAATCTTTGACAAAGCAGACAAAAATATACAGTGGAGAAAAGAATCCCTCTTCAATAAATGGTTCTGGGGAAATTGGACAGCCACATGTAGAAGGCTGAAACAGGATCCACACCTCTCAACACTCACAAAAATCAACTCATGATGGATAACAGACACATTTAAGGCACAAAACTATAATAATTCTAGTAAAAAATGTTGGAAAAACTCTTACAGACATTGGTCTAGTCAAAGAATTTATTAAGAATACCCCTAAAGCAATCATAGCAACAACAAAAATAAATAAATGGGACCTGATCAAATTAAAAACCTTCTGCACAGCCAAGGAAACAATCATTAGAGCAAATAGACAACCTACAGAAGGGGAGAAAATATTTACATACTATACATCTGATAAAGGGCTGATAACTTGAATCGATAAAGAACTATAATAAATCAGCAAGAAAACATCAAACAGCCTCATTAAAAAGTGCACAAAAAACATGAACACAAGCTTTTCAAAAGAAGATAGATCAACGGCCAAGAAATATATGGAAAAAAATGCTCAACATCTCTAATCATCAGGGAAATGCAAATCAAAACCACAAGGGGATAACATTTAACTCCAGTGAGAATAGCTTTTATCAAAAAGTCCCAAAACAGCAAATGTTGGTGTGGATGCAGAGAGATAGGAACACTCACACACTGTTGGTGGGACTGCAAACTAATGCAACCTCTATAGAAAGTAGTATGGAGATACCTCAAAGAACTGAAAGTAGAACTACCATTTAATCCAACAATCCCACTACTGGATATTTACCCAAAGGAAAAAAAGACATTCTATAAAAAAGACACCTGCACTCCAATGTTTATAGCAGCACAATTCACAATTGCAAAGATGTGGAAAGAACCCAAGTGCCCATCAATATATGATCAGATTAATAAAATGTGGTATATATATATACCATGGAGTACTGCTCAGCCATAAAACAAAATGGTGAACTAATACCTCTTATATTAACCTGGATGGAACTGGAGCCCATTCTTCTAGGTGAAATATCACAAGAATGGAAAATAAACACCACATGTACTCACCATTAAATTAGAACTAATTGATTAATACTTATGTGCACATATGGAAATAACATTCATTAGAAATCAAGCAGGTGGGAAGGGTGGGGGGATGATAAATTCACACCTATCAGGTACAATGTACACTATCTGGGGGATAGGACACTTATAACTTTGACTCAAATGGTACAAAAGCAATTTATGTAACCAAAATGTTTGTAGCCACATAATATTCTGAAATTAAAATAATAATAATATATATTCATAAAAAATAAAAGGATAGAGAGTAACAGAATGCATCTCATGCCATGACATAAGGGTAAGTACTGTTTTGGGAAAACCTATTCCTTAATATGTAATCTCCTGTATCATCAGTTAAAAAAAAATATTAGGAAAACATTGGGAAAAAAAAATCCTGATAAAAACAAGAAAATAATCCCTGAGAAGAAACTCTTTAAGAAGCTTAGGGCAGGATTTATAGAAAAAAAAGTATTAAATTATATTAAGATACATTAGAGTAATATTGAATTAAAAGATAATGATATATTTCTAGAGAAGCATAATATTGTAAATTAACGTACAAATCTAAAACAATGCAAAATTAAAATACCAATAAAAATTTTTGTTGAAACTCAAGAAACTAATGAATAAACAAGAGTCAGGAAAGTTTTGAAAGTATAATAAGGGTGACTTGTATTGCTGGATGTTAAAACACATTATAAAGCATACAAATAGTAAGTGTTTATGCCTATATTCTAGGATCCTGTGTGATTCCTTTTTCTTTGTGTTTTTAGCATTTTCAAAATTTTATTCAAGCTTTTATAATCACAAAAATCTTTGGAAATGTAATACCTCTAAGTATTTCATATCCTGCACCCTGCTAGGGGCTCCCACACCCTCCCACCTCCTCTTTTCCTTAACCCTTACCTCAGCCCCACTCCCACGTCACAGCCCCACCCCCACGTCTCAGCCCCACCTGCATTCCTGGCTTCATGGGGAGGGAAAGGGGAACTACCTGTGGGGCTCCAAAGGCTTCAAAGGTGTTTGCCCTTCTTTCCTGCCTCCACCACAACCACCATCTCCATCTGACTATCGTTTGCTTTGGAGTCCCATTCTCCAGAAAGTTCCCTCTGACCTCTGTCCCCCAACCTTCTTGCTCTTCTTACAACATATGAAAATTATTATGTAAGAAAACTGATGGCCAAAGAAAAACAAACCTAGATTGAAGATGATATTTCCCTGGGGAAGGGGGATATATTTTATTATCTTATGTTGAAATCTGTTCTTCTTATTTCTCAATCGGGTTATTTTTAAGATTTGTGTCTTACTCATGTTTGAAATCTTTGACTTAAAACCAGTTTACTGAATGCAACTCAAAATACTTTTTTAACACAAACTGGCTGTGTTACTAGGGATATTTATAATCTTATTTTCTTCAGTCAGATTTCAATAATCTGTCTGAAAATTGTCATAAAGAAACTTAAAGCACGGAGATTTTAAAAAAGGTTTATAAATGGGGCTTCTATTGACATATCCGGAGCAGAATGGGTCCCCTACAGTGGCCTTCACTAAATTTTGTTGTTTTATTGTTCTGAATACTCTAGAAAAGTGCCCTTGGTGGCCCCTGTCTACTTATCTCTAGCATCAGTGATCCAAATCTTTCTCTGACCTTTTAGATAGAAAACTGTTTCCTTTTGAACTCTTCTTCGAATGGGCATCTTATGATTCTTCTTTGTCCTCCACAATATTCTCTTGTTGGCTTTATGGCTTTTTTCCCCTTGTTTTAAGGAAGAAGGTATTAATGAACTCATCAGTTATAAGCCAAGGGAGTGAAAAAGTCAACTCTCTGTTCAAGAACAACTCAGGGTAAACAAACTTGCCTTTTAACCTGTGAATTCACACATGGTAATGGTGGTAAGGTAGTAAGCAAATCAGGGCTTCCTAGCCGGTAGAAACAAGTGTGTATTATCAGCAGAATTTTCTTTATGTTTCTATGGTCTATACTGTATGTCTTGTCTTAGGCAGCAACGTCCAACAAAACAAAAAAGAAAGAAAGAGAACTTCATCGTGCTCTGTTAATCCTAGCACGTGATTCCAGCTAACAGAAAAGGCATAATTCTTGCAGCTGTCCCAGAAAGTCACTCTCATAAGCTCCCCTCCTTTGAACAAACGAAGGAAAACCTCACACACCAAGTCATCACCACAGTCAGAAAATGAGTCATTTTGGAAAAGGCATTTTTGCATAATGGTTTATCTAAATCCATCTTTGTGGACTGATTCAAAGTATCTTTAAATCAGGCATTGGGGTAAAAAGAAAAAAAGAAAGAGATCTCTCTTTATTTGGACATGTCAGATATAAAAAGAAAAGTATCTAAGGTTTCCCAACCAAGATGGGCCATGCTCACAACCTGGCCATACCTCTTCAGGACAGATAAAGGTGGCAAGGCATGTGATGTCAATTAACCTCCTTAAACAAAAATGTGGCTGTGCACAGCCCTCATTTTTGTGGTTGCTTGGCTTACTCCTGTGAGAGAAGCTGCTGTGTCTTAGAACACCATCTAAACAACCCAGATGTGCCAGTGACAGCCCCATTTTCTGCCTGGATGTTCCCTCCCTCCTAGCACTGACAGCCTCCAGAAGAGACCCACTGATAGCCCACGGGCTTCAAGCTGCTTCATTAGAAGCAGGGATCAGCCCTCATTCACTCATCTATTCCCAAGACTTGTGTGTCTGGGGGTAGGAAGGAGTGAGGGAGGGGTAGGGGAGCATACCATTTATTTAATTTTGTTTTCTTAACTATAGAAAGCATTTGTTTGGCTAGGTTACACCAATTAGATATATTGAAAGTTCATTCTGAGCCATTTTATAATCTAAACCAAAATGTACTTATCATAGATGTCCCAAACCTTGTATGGCTCTTTTATCTCTTTTCCAAGGGACGAAGCTTACAACATGATTTTGTAGATAAATTCACATTGCTTGTGGGTGGTATTAATCAGAAAGAAAGTATGAAGGAAAAGACTAAAATATTGAGATGGCTTATATTAGTTGGGATTCTTTCAATTGTGAGAGACAGAAACCCAAATTAAGCAGAAATGATGAAGATTTAACTTTGGAATTGAGAATTCCAGGGGGTTCAGGCATGGCAGGATCCAGGAACTCAAACAATGTCACAGATCTTACTTGCTCCTTCTTGGTCTATCTTTCCTTTTCTGATTCTGCTTATCTTTATAACTCTTCTTTTTTGACAGGATTCTTTTTTGATGCTAACAAATTCTACCCTTGTGGAAGGAAAGATTGCTACCAGCAAAGCTACACCCTGCATCTTCAGAGAGAGAGAGAGAGAAAGAGAGAGAGATTTTTTTCCCCACCTAATCCAACTTGGAGGACTTCAGTTCATCCATCCTCTTATATAGTGATCTTCAGTCTGTGTGTCAGGATTGACCAAGCCAGGTCACAACCCACAGGAGCCGTATGCAGACAAGGAGTTTCCCAATGGAATCAAAAGAAAGGTAGAAAGATGTATTGGCCAGACCCAAAGTGTAGACTACCACAAACCTAGACCTTCTCCAGGAATATACTATAATAGGAGGTAAAATATCACTTAAGGTCATTACGGTACATTGAATTTTGTAGTCAACCAGTTCTGGGTTCAAATACTATTGGGTATTAGGGAAATCTATTTAAAGTCTCTGAACCTCAACTTTTGCACCTGCAAAATGTACCTCAGAATGTTGGTGTAAAGATTTGTATGGTAAGTGCCAGCACATAGTAAATGCTCCACAAGATGTTAAGCCTTATAGTGATCAACAGCACTATTTGAAGATGCCATACTGAGTGTAGTTTGCCGTGGCATGTTTGTATGTTAATACAAAACACCCACCTTCATTCGGCTTTGTCCTGCTTTCTCCTGGTTACAAAGAACATACCCCTCCCCAGCATGGTGCCCACTTATGCCTTCTCCCCACAGCAGCTCTTTCTTCCTTTCCTGTTACAAAGCTTCCATTTCATGTCTCCTTTCCATCTCAGATAGCCATCAAATTGAAACACAATCAACTAAATTCACCTCTGCAGTGAATTAAGCTGTTGGGGATATTAGTAAAATACTCTTGCCGAGATTACATACATTAACTTTTTTTCCACTTAATTCTAGAAATATAGGTAGTAACAGACTGGTCTCCACCAGAGATGTTTTGGAGCAACACAGCTTTCCAGCACCCCTACAATGTTACTAGGTAGGTAGCCATCTATATAGAAAGTTGGATCTGATTGAGACACAGGATCAAGTAACAGGCACCGAGAGCAATTTGAGTCAATAACAAGCTTTCATTTGGAACATAAAATCAAAGGTCTTTGGTGATTGTGGGACAAGCTGCCCCAAAAGCGTGGGCTCAACTGTGGAGGGGAGGGGAATGCTTGAAATGTAGTTGGGGAAGGGAATTAGAGGTCTCGGGGAAGCAAATCCCCTATAATTGAGTTATGTCAATAGCTGTACAACTTGGTAAATTTACTAATAATCATTGAATTGTACACTTAAAATGGAGTAAAGGCATGATATGTAAAAAAATAAATAAATAAAAATAAAAATTAAAAAAAAAGCTTCGTCTCAGAATGACATGTGATGATCAAAAGATCCTACATGAGAGCTGGAGGTGAATAAAATGATGATAAACTCACAACTGAAATTATCCTCTGTTTTATGTGTTGTTATACTTTTACTATATACAACTAGCGTAAATATTATATGTATCATTCTGACACTTTTTGTTAATATGGTCTTGAAATTTACCCATGTTCATACATGTAGCTTGAGTTCATTCTTTTTTAACTGCAGACTTAACAGTTCATTTGGGAGTTGTACACAGTTTATCTATTCTCCTATCCATGGATATATTTAATTTGCTTCCAAATTTTTATAATTACAGACACATCAATAAATATTTTATGCATATGTCCTTGTTCACATACTCGAGTTTCTTTAGGCTGCACACCTAGAACAGCTATAAGCATCCTTGACCCTGCCACTTACTGCCCAGTGCTCTCCACAGCCATTTTACCAATTAGCACTCTCATCAGCGATGGAGAAGAGCCCCCAGTGCCTCATGGCCTCACCGGCACTGACCAGCTCTTTACACTTTGTTAATCTGCTAGATATAAAACATATCATCGTGCAATGGCATTTCCCTTGTTATTAGTGAGGCTGAGCCTTCCTCTGTGTCCTAAACACGTGATGTCCTATTCTTTGAATTACCTCTTTACATCATTTTTCCCATTTGCTGTCTTTTTTTCATTGATATTTAGAAATTCTTTGAAAAAAACATGGTGTTAAATGCCAGGAGGGATTTTCCTCTTGTCCTGCATTTTCAGCTAAGGCTGAGGCTGAAGAGTGAACATGCTGAGCTCCAGCCAAAGGCCCACAGAGAGGGATGTTCCAGAGGACCTGGTCCCACCCCGTGTGCCCACCGGCACCCACACTCTAATGAACAGCCACTCCATATGAAGAGACAGCACTGATCACCCTTGGACCTGTGGTAGGAGTGTCTGGTTTGCAAAAAAGCCCTATTTCTTCCTCACCCTACTGGGGCAAATAGGAATCTCCAAGAGAATTATTCCTAAAACTTGCCATGCCAATGAGAAAAAAGAGAGACTGTATTTTGATTCCTGCTGTGCCTCTGCTTAGCTGGTAGAGTTGCTGAACTGTCCTTGTGCTCCTGAACTGGAGAAAAGTGGACTTGAGAAGACGTGACCTGGTGGGCACCGCCCAGGGAGCAGCAATGGACGCACGCTCCCACTCACTCCTGGGCACACCCCACCAGACCTTCTGGTTTCTAAGAAGTAGGAAGATGGATCCCGAGCCTACCTGCCAACCTGAGAGTAGACTTCACAGGTTTGTGGTGTGTGGCCACTCACTGCATGGCAGCCTCAATGTATAGCCAGATCTCTCCACCGACCTTTTTTGCCAGGGTCTCTGCTTGTAGGACATGAAGCTGTCACCATCTATCTATCTGATGCCCCAGGACGTGAGCTGGAACAGCAGGTGTGGAACCCAGGGAGAGACCCACCATGTGTTGTCAAGGATGTAGACACGTTCCTTTCCCATCTCTCAGTGTTCCAACTGGGGAAGGAAGTGTTCCAACTGGGGATCCTGCCACTAGGATCTCAGCTCCCATCTTCCCCCGAGAGGGGTAGAGGAAAAGAAAAGCTTTGAACCAAATGATTCAAGTTTTAATATAAAATCAGAGCTGTGTCCTGTAAACTCCAGATAACTCTGCAAAGTACCAAAAGTGACTGCAAATCTGTAAATCTAGCTGAAATATCATTAAGGGAGCTTCTACCTAGTGGGAAAGGGGGCTTAGCACTGGGCGGGGGGTGGGGGGGGTGGGAATCACGATTGTGTCATGCTGCTTTGAGCTCAATTACCTGTCCACACCCATCTTCCACGGGCCGAAATAGTCTATGGGGTGGTCGTGATAATAAAGTGAGGTTTCATTTTACACTCTTCCTACCTTGATGGCACATCTCTAGAAAAGTCCACAGCAAAACATTTGCACAAGCCTAAGGCCGTGCGTTGTGTTTTAAGGGATCTTGTACTGCGTGTGTTTCCGCGGCAAGAAGGAGGCACGTAAAATCAGCGCGCCAGTCAGTTTTCTGCGACTTACACACTGCTTTCCGTCAAACCAAGGCTGCATGTTCTTTTTCGAATCCGTTCGGAAATCGGAAGGAAAACACCAGCGCGCCCCCTGCAGGACACATGGAGCAACCGCGGGCGCCGCTCGGGCCGTGTGCGATCTCACCTAATGGGTTTGGGTTTGAGTGCGGGCTGCTCCTCTGCCCGGGTTTTAAGGTTCCGTTTTTGTCACGGAGGTTAGAATAGCAGATACCTCCCGGGAACGTAGGCAGGCGGGGCAACCTTCGGGGGCTGGTGGAGGGAGAGGACAGCAGTCCTGAGGACAAGCCATTCTTCCCCAGTTAGCTGGTCCTCGGCAAAGCACGACCCGCCCCTCCGCCCGCGCTACCGCCACCCTTCCCCAACGGGCGACCCGGACTCCCAAGCATGCTTTCTGTGCTCATTTTAGGCTGGTTTCACGGGGCGACAATTTCCCCGAGTACTGAGGGAAAACCACACTAAATGATTTATTCTATTAACACACATTCCAAAGCAACCTCCCGAATGGACACACTGGCGAGGGGTGAGCCTTGGGTTCAACCCAAGCCAGCCAGTGTGGCCAAGAGCACCACTCTGTTCCGAGCAAGCAGGTGCCCCCTGGCCTCAGTGCTGTCCCACGTTCAGGCCTGATGGGGCGCAGAGCCAGACCTTCGCTTGGCCGCTAGGAGGTCACATTCAGGCCAGCCATAGCCCATTGCGACTAGTGTTGAATGTTTAAAAGATGGAGAGATGGGGCGGGAGTTCTCCAATCAAATCGTTTTTTCTTGCATGATTTTCTTTCTTACCTCTCTCTGCCTGCACCTCCCCTCCCCCATCCCAGTCATCTTCCCTCCCCTCAATCGTTCCTCTCTCCTCCATCCTTAACTTGTGCCTGCCATCAAGGCAGAGACCATGCTTTTTGCTCGTCTGTGTATCCATCTAGGAGGCCCATTTGTTCAATGAGTGACAGAAAACAACAATAAAACTATGAAAGGCCAGTTTGGGGCTAAATGACTACCCGGTGCTCTCTCATTACCCCCTGAAATGTCTACAGAACAAGACTTTCACCTTTGGTTTGGAAGGGGAAGGGTGGGGTAGGGAAAAGTACAGGATTGCTCCCTCCAGATCCTGAGTGCCCTTCCACAGAGGTGGGGCTTCCAGGAACCCAAGCAAAGCACACCTGTTAGATTCCCTGGCTCTGGCCACACCCTGGAGAGGTGGGACAGGCACAGCCCCTGGAGGGGCACCTTGGGAACTCTTGGGAGCCGCATGGTGCAAGGCCTGAAGGGAGACCAGATACTCAGCCTGGCAACAGAAACCTGCCACCATTTGATATTTGTCCTTCAAACTCCAAGCTAAGATGTAGATAGAAATATGGTTCTTACCTTGCTTGGAAGCCATGGTGCAGATTTGCAAGTCAAACTTGAGCAGAGGAAAGACTGAGCAAATCTCACCGTTGCTCTTGTGTCCATGGTCTCAATATTTATTCATTCGGCAGCCGTCTGCTGAGGTTCTGGGAGACACGGCGCAGCTGTACCTTCTGGGGCATATATTGGCTATTGTAAGAACTGAGAGGTGTAGACCCTTTATTTTCACCCAAAGTAAGACAGACAAAGCCAACCTGTTATTGATTCAGTCAGAAATGCTTTGTGGACGTTTTGCCAGCTAACTGGTGTTGCTTGAAACAGAAAATTTGGAAAACTGGGAAGGGAATCAGTGTTCAGACATGGAGGCTAAGAGTGAATCACCATTGTCCACACATCCACCCCCCAATAAAGTATTTGTTCTTGTTGATATATTTCAGTAATATATTAATGTCAAGGGCCTACTTAGAAGACCTACAGCTATCTCAAGATTCCAAGCATCCATCCATTTTAGAAATGTCTGGAGAATATCCATGCCCTGTCAACTGTGAAATGTGAAATGCAATCAGAGGGAGTGACATCAAAGCAGGGCAAGGCGTATCCTAACTTCCCGAGCTTTCTCTCAGTGCTAGGGGATCTCAGCGTCCTCGTAGGGGAGCACCTCTCTATGGCAGCCTCAGTTCCCAGCCTCCGTCCTCTTTCTCTAGGGGACCATCCTGTTTAGTCATCCACATGGGACCCTAAATACAAAAGACCCCCAGACACAATATGATATGTATTTTTTGCCTTGGGTTGGGTGGGAAAGGTGACAACACAGGTCAGGCTTTATGGTTGCTATTGTTTAAGTAGCTCACTCTACCAGAGTGGTTACTGGGAAAGACTAGATGATTCCCCCTTCTGTTTTGAGGCCTAGGCTTTTCCTCACTCCTGCATTATGGCCAGTCAAGTTTTCACCCAACTGGATGGAAGCAACAACAGAGCCTGAACCTGCAGGAGTGCCCCTGCCACCATGAGGAAGCCTTACTTGAGAACGTGTCCTGCTAAGAGTCACCAGCAACAAGGCATGTGCAATCTGGTAAGTGTGTAAGACAGGGAAACAACAGGGCTGGGAATTGCATAATCACACCCTGGAACAGAGACGTGTACACTACTGGGTCCTTCAAGACCAAATATACCTCATCCCAACTTGTTGATCATTTCTTTTGAGATGTACAAAAAATACATAAAACAAGAAATTTTCCCTTGTTATTACCAAAATAGGAACTCAGACCTGAGCCTGTAATTCTTCACTGGGCCACTAGAATACTTCCCTTCCTGGCATCTTCAGCTGACCTTGGTGGGTGTCACAATTGGTTTAAGCTTTCTGGAGGGGAATTTGGAAGACTGCATCAGATAGACATCTATTCTATTTCCAGTAACTTATCCAAGGCAAATCATTAGATGAATGCATTTCGTTAGCAAAAGTAACAAGTTGGAAACAACCTAAACAACCATGTGATGGTTCATTTTATGTGAAAGCTTGACTGGGCCACGGGATGTCCAGATTAAACATTATTTCTAGGTGTGTCTGTGAGGGTGTTTCCAGATGAGATTAGCATTTGAATCTAAGGATTCAGCAAAAAAGATGGCCTTCCCCAGTGTGGGTGACATCATCCAATTCCTGGAGGGCCTGAATAGAACAAAAAACAAAGGAATAAGGAATTCACTCTCCTTTTCTTCATCTACCTGACTCACTGCTTGAGCTGAGCTATCTCATCTCATCTTCTGCTTTCAGATGGGGAGATTTTTAGCATCGGCCCCCTGGGCTCCCAGGCCTTTGGAGTCCAGCTGAAGACACACAACACTGGCCTTCCTGGTTCTCCAGCTTACAGAGAGCAGATTGTGGGTCTTCTCAGCTTCCATAATTATATGAGACAATTCTTCATTATATATACATTTATTTAACCAGATTTATAAATTGTATTAGTCAGGGTTTTCCAGCGAAAAAGAACCAATATAACATTTTTTATATATATACACACACACATATATATGAATGAGATACATATTTTATATATAACATATATATTAATGAAATGTCAGGTTAAATAAATTAGGTGTGTATGGCAAGATCAAAATTATGTGAATGTTCATATAGACACCAAAAGGATAATAAATAATTTTTGTAATTTCTTGTGTTTATGAATTTTTTCTAATGAGCATATAATGGGGGGGTGAGCTATTTACAAAACCAAACCATACACTTCTTCCCCTAGCTTCATCCTGCTCTTCAGAATATTGTTATTTCTTTTTTCACAGGCAACCTTGTTCCAGTGTCTGAGGGTTGGGTTTTTTTTTTTAATTTTATTTTTAACTATTTTATTTTCAACCTTTTTTTGGGAGAAAATGTCAAACATATACAAAAGTAGAAAAAATAGTGCTACAAACCCCCGTGACCCTCACTCACGGCCAGCCTTGTTTCACGGCTTTCCATGCCCTTCACCGCTCCTTGCTCTGGCTTATTGCGAAGCAAATCTCAGACTCATAATACTTCATCCACAAATGCTTCAACATATCACTGCTAACATAATAATGTTCTTGAAGACATAATAATGCAATTATTATACTTAAAAATTCAACCATAATGCTACCATATCATGAAATATCTAGTCGGTGATAAATTTCCCTAGGACCATTTCTTACACTTGTATTACTCCTGGGTGGGTTGCCTAACCTCTTATGTACTTAACTTCTTCATTTTTAAAATGGAGAGAATGCTGGATAATTGAAAGCATTAATGTGATACTATGTTAAAAGAGCTTGGCATAGAGCCTGGCATATTGTAAATGTCTTTAACTGGCACCGTGGTGCCATTTGTGATGTCATACACTTTTTCATTCACTAGGCATCTGTACGAATTAGCCCTTACTTTGTAAATGTGCTGTTCATATTCTCTAGCCCTTTTTCTAATGTTCAGTAAGGATAGCAACTTTTATCTTTCATACTATTCCCGATATTTTTTCAGATTGTTCCATGCTTTTTTATTTTACTTATGATTATGTAGTAAAATTTGTCACTCTTTCCCTCCCCTTGTTCTGATCCAATATAATACACTTCTATATTTTCTAGTGTTTTGTGGTTTCCTATTTGTTATTTAGTTCATATAAATTTTGAGAATTATTCTTTGAGCCCTATAATCTATTCATTTATTTAAAAAGCAAAAATGTAATTACTCGTTAAGTTTATGAGCTTATATTTTTTATAGAGTCAGGTTTTCCTTAAGGACGACTCTATAAATTAACTCAGTTACATAAGGTAACCTAGGATTTACCATATTCAAAATAAACCAACACCCAGTGATTGCCTAGGGCTTGAAGTACATTTCACATATTCATTTAGTCTTTACCACTACCCTATCAAGGAAGTTTTATTCCATCTGTTTTCTGGAGATAAAACACAGTGGTCCAGAGAGGTCCGATACCTTGCACCTACATTCTTCAATTCCAAAGCCTTATCTGACATACGCTTCCCTTTCCTCATCTGCAAAGTGGAAATTCTTAGAGCACCTGCCTCACAGAGCTTATAGTCTATTAATACATGTAAAGCATGGAGAAGAATAGTGCCCAGTAAGTGTTAGCTATTATCACCATTATTATTAATGTGGTAATAATAAGTACAAAATAATAATTATGGTAAAAATGATAGTATAATAAAAATTATTATTATTTCAACATAGTAAGAGTCAATGTTCATTGATGTCTCGTTAGGTGCCAATAAGCACTTTACTTACAAGGCCCCTACAATGTAGGCACCTGTATAATTCCCCTTTTACAGATGAGGAAGCTGAGGCACAGAGCTTGACTCGCCTGAGGGGATCAGAAATCAACAGGTTAGCTGGCGGACTCAACCAGCAAGTGGTGCGGTTATGACTGGAGTCCAGGCGGTCTGCGTCCAGGCCACCTTTTTGCAATCACTGTCACTAGAGTCCTCTCTGGTGGGTTTGTAGAGCTTGTTGGTTCCCCCTCCGATGTGTGCACAGGTTGCTGTAGTCTTGGAAACTCGAAAGTTAGGAACACAGTGACAAACTTAGAAAACGGCATTATCTCAACCTTCTCCACAGCCTAAGATGAAGAAAGATATTCTTGGCCCTAGGTTGGAGTCCCCTCAAGAGGCTGATATGTGTACCCGCGCGTGCCCGCCCACTGCCTAGGTACGTGCCACCTCCTGCCCGCAGGGGGAGAAGGGCTCTGCGAGCGGCGGGAGGCAGAGCATGTCCCCAGTTGCCACTAGAGGGCGCGATGGCGCAGTGAGAAGGCGCCGGAGTCGTCCCTGTTTTTGCCCAGCCAAGGCGTGAACCTGTTGTCCTCTGTGTCCCACGGGAGGAAATGCTTTTTCTCTTTCTCAAGATTCTTCACCCACTGGGCTGCTTTCCTTTCCTCTTGATATCACCCTTTTACACAGGCAGGAAATTATGCTCGCTTTCACTATCCTGTGGTCATTAAAACAACAAACAAAGCTGATTGACTGGAAGTCAGATAATTAAAAGAAGAGTAGTAATAAGTTCTTGATAAAGCCACTTTGATTGGAGAAAGCAAAATATCATGATTGGGTGACCTGCAGCCTGGGCAGCTGTGTTTTTCAGATCGCATTGGAAAGGCATAAGTTGGCCATTAAAACAAGTTGGTGAACTGTGACCAGCATTTTGAAAAATTGAACTAGACTAGAACAAATAACACAGAATAGAATTTTTAAAAAATTTTGTGTCTGTCTGTATGTATATTGAACTTCAAAGTAAAATGTATTTCTTCCCGTACTTCACAGTTTTAAAAATATGAAAGCCATTGATAGTGGCTACCCACACTTTAGCTAAACCCTGGGAGTCTTAATTTCTGCACCTCTGGCTCTGTCTTGTGCTTGGTTGCCTCTGAGATGGAGAGAGAATAAAATTTACATTTCTCTGGAAAAAAGAAAAAAGTAGATATTTCTAGGTATGTAAGAGGGAAAGAATGAAAACGTGGCTCTGTGGCCTGGCCACACTGTATGTCGTATTGGAAAATCATCTAACCTCTGCCCAAGCCTCTCTCCTTATATAATGTTTTTATTTTCCAGAAAGGTGCTAACTAGATTGGTGGTGGTGGTTAGGGTGGGCAAAAGTAAATCCTAATGACAACGACAAGGACAAAGAGAGAAATACAGATAAGTGGGGGGTCAGAGAGGGTGTGGGGGCCACAAAGCCACCAGGACAAAAAGCTTTGGTCTCCAGAATTCCCCAGGCTAAAAGGAAAATACCAGTAAATCCATAAATCCAAGAAAACAGAAGGTGCCAGTGACTTACACTGAGAATACTACATCTACCAAGTGACAAAAAAAGTACTGCACATTATCCTCACGTTTTTCTGTAACTACAATCACAGTTTGGGATTTTCCCAATTTTTCAGTTGGCAACACCACATGGGGAGCAGATTCAAGGTGAAAAATATTTGAATGGTGACAAGCTGATTACTTGATTGTAGTAGAAAAAGGTTATCATTCTCTAAACTGGTAAAGAATGTTTGTGGTTTTCACAGGGAAGTAAGCATATAAAACTATTTTTTATGTTGCTCAAATGAGAAAGAGATTCATTTCATGAATTACTGATATCTCTAACATTTACAGTTTATTAATTGTGGAAAAATGGGGGAAGGGCATACGCCACCCAAGCCCAGGCTTACAGGTGGGGCTGAGCCAGCACGACCAGGTGACAGCCCCAGCTTTCACCCATCCGCCTCTCCTCTAAGTCTGAGCTCAGCTGAGGTCTAGAATCCCAACCCAGCCTCACCCCGCAGCAGAAAATAGATATAGGAAAGAGGAGACGTAGAGCAAGGCAAGTTACGCTCCTTCAGTCCAGCCAGTCGTAGCCAGGCACGAGAGTACACGTCTTTCTTCTCCAGCCTGGTCAGGATAGATCTGCTCTCTCCCTTTTTGAGGTGGCAGGAGATGGAGGCTGAGCAGGACACCCACACGGGGACCAGACAATCTCCGTCTTGGAGCTCAGTTCATCTGGTGGGATAGCCCTGTGCCTTCCATTTCCCTTTCCTTACTTTTTCAAGGTGGTTGTGCCAGAGCATCACAGGTGAGCAGTGGCAACTGTCAACTTTAATGGGAGAACCTCAGAGGAAAGGTGACTTTGGCTGACAATAGGCAGGGCTCCAAGAGCCCTCTCCACACACAGCCTTGGAGACGGGGTTGGATGGCGTTCGGGCGCATGCAGCGCACCCAGCAACTCTCTGGGTGGGGAAGGCAGGGGTTCCTGCCTCTCGGGGCCTCAGAGTAACTGCATGGGAGATGTGTGGCCTCTGGCGGTTCAGACTGGTATCTGCAGCTCCCAGAGGCCAACCTCAGAAGCTCAAATCCAACTTTGTGGATTTGTCATCTGTGGAATAGCCTCTGATCGTAGAAGGAAACCAGGGAGGAATTTTCCACTTTCTTAATTTTCCAGTCACAGCCCTGGATCTATCAACCAGACAGCATGCGTTGGAGGAAAGTTTATAAATATAAGGCAGTACCGAGAGCGGAGGAAAGGTCAGCTGACCGTGACACGGCAGGAAGCGGTCTGAGTCACCGCAGGTCCCCATGGGCGTGGGAGGCCCGGAGGGGCATGGGCCCCACTCCCGCCTCCCCATCTTGGTAGGACAGCCTCTGCAGGTCTCGTGTGGGCCGCCAAGCACTTTCACACATGCGTCTTCATCTCGGTGGATATTCTGGGGAAAGACCTTTCCTCCCTGGACCCTTTATTAGATGTGACTCAGTCTCTCCCCAGGCCTTTCTCACAAGCAGACTCACAGTGTTTGAGGGAAAACCAAAGGAAGTGGGTTTTGAGTTTGATTTACTCATCAGAGGAAGGTGAACCGAAAGGTAACCACAAGACTCAGCACCTGTGTTTATTTCACCTTCTCTCTGACCGGTCCGTTCTCTCAGCCCTACCTGGGCTCAGCCCCTGGCCTGGGTTACCCAGCAGCACTGGGGCCACCTCAAGGACCCCAGTGGCCTCATAATTGCACAGGTCCAGCCGGGGGAACAGGAGAGCAGTGAGGGTGGCCTCCAGGGGTCGTACAACCTGCCTTTTGGTTACCAGTCATTGAACACCTAAACATTTCTTATGTAAATTTGAACTTGAGACCATCAACTGAGCCATTACCTGCCAACCTGCCTACATTTCAGTGGTGAAGCCAGGCTAATTTAATTATTTGTATTTTTGATTACATTGTATCCCTATTATTTCATTAAAAATTAGTAGAAATTTTTAAAATGAAAGTGCCAAAGCTTGTGATAATAAAATTGAAAATGACATGGGAATCTGAGTATTCTAAATGGCAACTATTTGGTATGAAGTTTCTACTTCTTGATCTTTAGCTGCTTGGCTATGTGTTCAGTTGCCCAGGTGAAAGACTTAAGAGCACATGTGAAACAGTGGACAGGCATGTTTGGAGGACTGCCCGGTGTATGAATTCCAGTGATCTCAGGGGTTAGGTGGGAGGAGTAATAGCACCCCTCCCCACCACTTCCCCTTAGGACTCAACCCATTCTTTGATGTGGGTAATTAACAACATCTCCATTTTAGGTAAAAGGCTGCACCAATATTACTTCAAGCTCTTCTCTGCCACTACCACCCCATCAGAGAGTGCCTCTGAGCTCCTACCACAGAGATTCTGGGGCTCTGGAGGGAAGCAGAGTCTTCCAGGGAAAATTGGCAAGTTTTGCTGAAGTAGTGCTGGCATGAAACAGATGGCAACGGTGAACAATGGCCAGTGCCTCATAGTTGTGGAGTGTCCAAGAGACAACTGGACATGGTCTAGCTGCAAGAGGGGTCACACGGTGCTGTCCACCCCAGCCTAGTCCTCGGGAGGCCCAGGCTAGGGGTGGCATTGCCGACTGGAGCTGCCCATTTCAAGAGCTTTCTTCAAGTACTCCTCTGGCCTGGGATACTGCCTGGGAAATTGGGTGACCCCGAAGGCTGTTCCTGGCTCCTTGCCATAATTAGCACCCACCTCTCAGGAACGTACTTCAAAACTCCTTAAGCCCCCACTGTCAAGACCAAGCAGTAAGTAAGGACAATAGTCAGAGGTCCCACCGGGAGGGGAGCCTTATTCACATCCAGGAGGATCAGGACAGACTGGGGTCCTTGCACAGGAAGAAGAGAACACTAGCCAGAAAACAGAGCAGGGCAGCCTGGCCAGCTCCTCCTATCCAGATCCCACACCACACAGTGCAGCCACAGACCCCAGAGACCCTGGCATGCAGCACCCTGTCTCTGGGGCATTTTAAGAAGCTAGCAGAAAACAGGATTCTTCAAAACCATAAGCCACCTAATGCAAAACATTTAACGTCCATTGATTTTTTTTTCCTCCTCAGTGAAAGCTTTTTCTTGAACATCATGGCCAGGGTTTTTCAAGTGTGTTCAAACTGCCCGAAAATCACTATTCATCATGCCCATACTGTACTTCACACACAGTATCTCACTGCACCTCTCACCACCACTGGTGGACACTCGAGGAGGCTGGCCAGCTTCTCAAGGGCCCCATAAGTGTAAGTGGAACAGGTGGGTGTTAATTCCAAGTTACTCTTGCTCTTAACTGCTAGGTACACAGCCTCCAGGCCCCCAGATTGCTAGGAGGTAGTGGGGCCCCAGAAAGAGGTGAAATGCAGTTCACTGCAGTGCTTTAGGCCAGAGGTGTGTCTCAAATTCATTTATCCCAAGAATCAGGGAAGATGAGTAATTGAGACATAGCCTTATTCATTGACCTCGTTCATCTTAAAGTCACCAGTAGTTAGGAAGCATTCATTCAAGAAATATAAAATTCATGCAAGAAATTCTCAATCTTGAATGTTAAATCCCAAATGCACCTAAATGCTAATGATTTGTCCACTGCCAGGCAAAAACAAGACCAAAAAAAACGTGTAAGCTCCTGCCAAAGCCCTGAGTAAGTCACAGGAAATCACTCAGAAGCCCTAATAGTGTACTTCTAGAATCAGTTCCTAGATTTTTACAGTACCATCCATTTAGTTCCAACCATTGGTTGGTACGACTGAGGGTTGGCATACTTTGCTGTGGGATGAGAACCACAGCACAGCTAGAAGTCTGAGGTACCTGTCCTAACTCTGCCACAAATTGCTGAGTGTCCCTAGTTAGCCACTTCGCTTCCCTGGGCCTCAGTTTCTCCCATGGTAAAACAGAATCAATGTTTCCCAATCTTTTTCATGCCACGGCACATATAGAAACACATAAAGCCCACTGGGGTGAACAGATAAGTTCCAAGACTCAGGACACACCAAGAAGAACTATCTCAAGAGACCTGTAGCTCATTTGTGGCATTCAGCGGGGAGGATTGATTGTGAAAATACCACTAAAATTCTCAGTCTGTGCTACTTCCCAAATAATTTTTAGGAGGATTCCAAATGACTCCCTTATCCAACTTGCCGATCACTGGACTTCTATGTAGAATCTTGTAAAATTCTGAGATCACATCTCATGAATACAGAAACAAAGACTGTCTAGAGCAGGGCCTACAAACCTGCTATAAGGTCCCATTAATGAGCTTCCCTGAGTCTGCCAACCTTCTGAAGTTGTAGCCAAGATGTTACGTGTGTGCAGGTTGTTCTGGGGAGATACACACAGCTCTCAGCAAGTTATCCAAGGGGAGGCATTGTCAGAAAAGGCAGAACTTAGTGCTGTCGGAGAAGCCTTATCCATCCTTTAAGACATGTGGCTGTGTTTTACAAATCCCAAATCAGAGCAGTGGTCTGACAACAGGAGAGTCTACTCAAACCTGAGAACACCAGCCCCGAGTTCAAGCATGCGAGACGGCTGTCCCCTTGAGAAAAGGAGCTCTTACATAGGACACAAAATACATTTTAACAAAAATAAAATTTAAATGTGCTGTTATAATTCATTCATATTATTACATTAATAATACATCTTTAATACTTTTCAACAAAAAGTAAACTCAAGACATAAATGGAAGAGAGAAAAGCTTTTTGACTTAAAAATAAAATTTCAGCTAAAGAATTCACCAACAGAGCTGGCCTCAGAGGTTTCCAGAAGCTACCTTTTCTTCTGACAGGTTGCCTTTCTTTTTTGCTGACAGCCTCGACTGATGTCCTGTGAACTCGGTCATTCATTTATACATGGTTGGTCACTGGACAATCTGTTTTCTAAAATTCATAGACAGGCCAGGAGCCCCCCGGAGAGGGCACGTCCCAGTCTCTGCCCCACTCTCCTGATGCCGCAGCTGCTTCTGCCTCCTTCATCCTTTGGAGGGGAATGTCTGTGATGGAAGGGGCAGGATGCTGGGGATACCCCCAAATCAGAATGGCGGGGGGATTCACCAAATCCTCGCCAAACCATAAGCCGGCTTCTACTGCCCAGGGGTCAGTCAAATGACGAGAGACGGTGCCACCTGCTCTCAGGTGGCCCCCTGGCATGGCCAGGTCTCATGAGCCAGACACGAACGGACAGTCTCCAGAGACCAACCCAGGGAAGAAAAGACCGGCGGGGAGTGAGGGACAGAATGAGGAACAGATCAGCGATGATTGTTTTCCTCTTGGGAGCAATAAGAGAAACAGCTTATTTTAATTAAACTAGCAAATCCTCCGAGAGGAATAATGATCCTCGTGTTGGAGAGATAAACGGAGATGCAAAAAAATTACAAACATCTGATTAGAAGGGCCATCAATGAGCTCATCACTTAAGGTGCTGTTCACTGACTGAATGTTTGCTCTCCTCTCTGTACCCTGCAAGTAGGAAAAAGGAAGAAATAAAGGAAGAAGGGAGGGATGGACTAGGTAAGAATAATGGAACAAAAAGCAAATATTATGGATGAACCCTAAGGACATTATGCTGAGTGAAATGAGCCAGTCACAGAAGGACAAACACTGCATGATTCCACGCAGGGAAGTACCTTGTGCTCAAAGCAACATAGAGGTCACCAGGGGCTGGGGAGCTAACATTGAATAGGGACAGAGCCTCAGTTTAGGAAGATGAGAAAGTGCTGGAGAGGGATGGTGGAGATGGTTGCACAACAGGTGAGCATACCTAATGCCACTGAACTGTATGCTTGAAAATAGTTAACATGGCATATTTCATGTTCATATATTTTACCACAATTAAATTTTTATGAAGCAAACATTAAATAAAAAAGAGTGGCCCAATGTCAAGTCAGGGCAATAAACAAGTAGGATGATAAGCAAATGTGTCATGCTATGTCTCCTTGCAACATAAACTCTTAAAAGAGAGGAGTGGGCTCCTTAGCACCTACGAGTCCACCAGACGCTGGGCACCAACCACCACCTGTGGACAAGGGGCACCGTTTGCCCCACCCCGTCCTGCTCCCTGCTCCATCCCAGGCCCGCAATTTTCCCAGCTCACCTCCCTGACCCCACTCCCGCCACACAGGCCTGCCCATGGGCCGACTCCGTTCCAGCCCCCACTGGCTGCTCCTTAATAAGGGACTATATCTAATTTCCTCAAGCTAGGATCTTGGAAAGTAGTGATGAGGGCTTACAGCTCATTTTTAGTATTAACAAACTGTGTGAGTCGTTAAATCATATATTGACGAGGGCACGCTGGCTCATTAGAAGCTTCCATCACTTTCCTTGGACTAGAATTATGCCATCTCTATGTGCTAACTGCGTCTCTCACGTGCTGCTCAGAATTCTGGTTGACATAGGTGACTGAAAAGAAAGGGAAACGAATTCTTTCTTACTTTGGTTTGATAGATACACTCTCAAAACATAGGTCCACGGGGAGAGTGACCAAAGGGTCCCCACTGGTCTAGGTGACCTCTAAGTTGCTTCCAGTAGCAACATGCTAAGACCGTGGTCACAGCTCTTCATCGGCACTGGCAGAAGGAGAGAGACATAGACACGGCAGACGCTGCCTGCGGACCAGGCCCATCACGCTAGACAGGCGAGGACAAAGTGTGGCCACCCTCGCCAGCCCTCCCCAAGCCCCAGACGGCTCTCCTGCCATCCCCTGACAGCCAAGGCTCCCATCTCAGGCCCCGTGGAGGGAGCCGTGTCATGGGCAAACTTTCTGACATTTCAACTGCTACCTCCACAACCCCCATGACCCGCTCCCAAGGGGCCGAAGTGCTGTGTCTACCGGGTGCTCAGCGAGTGCCCACGAGCAGCCGTGAGCCACCAGGTTGAGGAGGCCTTCTGGAGAAGCCAAGCCTCTCCCTAAGGAAATAGCACTGCCCAAAGCAAATGCACAAACAAACAATGACAAACACAGACCCTCCCACAAGTCCCTGACTACAAGCTTCAGGGGGTGGACAGCCCCCGTGAAATGCATCCTCGTCCAGTGTGAGCCAGCACAGGATGACGCAGTCCCCATCAGTGGGTGACGAGCCCGGCACTGTGCTCCCGGCCGCCCGCCATGTGGCCACAGGGCGTGTGCCACAGCAGCTGGATGGGAGAACAGGGCGGATACCTCTTGGGTGGCATGCGGTACCTCACTTTCTTCCAAAACCTGGACTTTGCACACTGGGACTGCTCTGTGACGGCCCCGCTCCACTGGACGGCCCCGTGCTTCTGCTTGATGTACTGAATCGACTCCGGCAAGGCCGTGTAGTCCTCGATTTTCTCCAGCTCAATCAGAATGACCTTGATCCCGTCCTGGATGAGAGCATTGTAGATGGCGATTTGTTCCTCTGACATGCTCTTTAACAGGCTGAGGCCCAGCGATTCAGGGACCAGGATGACCATCAGTCTCCTGCACAGCCTGCTGTTTACATCGATGACATCGGCCACGGCTGGAAGCAGAGAAAGAAGATTCAGCAGAGCTCACGATTAAAACGGCCCATGTCACAGTGCCACCAAGAATACCTCGGACGGGCTCTGAGAACACGGACTTTAAATGAACATGGCTTAGTCAGGAATGGAGTAACAAGGATTTTTAACCTTTGTTACCTCCTCTGTGAAACCTTCCTGGCTTTCCCTGAAGAATTGGTCCTCCACGGGCATGAATCACGTTTTTGTGTGGTTCGTTGGTATGTCACTTTCCCCAGGCAACGAGTGTCTCATCGTGCCTGACTCTGTATTCCCAGACTAGCCGAAGGTCTGGTGTATATTAGATGATGAACACATTTTTAAAAAATAGGTTTTAAAAGGATAGGAAAAATGTAGTTGGATCAAATACTGTATTAATCTTGTATTTGTGTTTTCCTCTTGGTCTTTATAGCTATTTAAGTGACCAGGATTTATATGACTAAAGTAGAAAGCAAATAGCATGCTCTGGTAACTGCTTGGGGAGGGGAGGGGACAGTTCTTTAAATACCCAGCTCTGCAGGAGCTGTCAGGTCTGCAGATGCCTCTTGTAGGATATAAGAATTGCCTGTCGCCTCCCTAAGGATGGGTCTTCTCCTGTCTGGCTGATTTTTGTATTTCTGTTGTCTAGAATAGTGTCCAGCACATAGAGGTTCTCAATAAACATTTGTTGAATAAGTGAGTGAATGACATTTCCTGGTGACTAGGAAGGAAGGTTTATTTCAGATTTCAACCATTTTACTGTATAGACTTCAAAGAAAGAGAAGAAAGGAGTCAAGAGGGAACCGGTGTGTGGAGTGTCTAATGTGTGCTAAGCTCTATTCCAGGGCCTTCTCATTCAACTCTCTCAGCTAAGTCAGGGAAGCATGCTTGTCCTCATTCTACAGATGAGAAAACTGAGGTTCAGAGATGTTCACTGAATTGCCCAAAGCCACACTCCTGTAAAATGGGAAAAGCAAATACAAAACTTCCATTTTATTTAAGTAGGGGAGGAGTGCGTGAGTGGGGCTGGACTTTACAAAACTAGCTTTAAACGTGACCTGATTTACATATTTAAGCACTCAGCTGTTAGTCTCAGTGACATGAGGGCAAATGATCACTTGTTGCCTTTCAGCTTTTTGGCCAAGACGACGTCCCTGGCCACCTGTTCATCTGAGTGGGTTAACCACATCCTTACTCCAAAGTGAGACTCACATTACTGCAACCAGGAATCCCAGGCTTCATGGTGCAGGAATGAGACCCATGGAGGCAGAGGGCTTGGGCCTAACCTCCTCGGCCTGGGGGCTGGCCAGGCCAGGTGGCTCTGGCCATAGACTTCCTGTAGTTCTCTGGGGAAGGTGAGCAGAGTCGCTGCCATCAGTACAGTGAAGGAAGAGAGAGATGCCTCTCCTTTTTTTATTTGTTGTTTTTACACCTCGCTTAGAACACACCTTGTCCAGGAAATTCATCCCTGCCAAATATAAATAACTTATATCCGCACTGCCTCTCCAGCACCTCAGGCAGGATCTTCCACACCAATGTGTCCACGGCGTGGCTCTGGCTTTCTTGGTGAGGCTTGGGGTATAAGATATACGCATCATACAGCTTCCCATCTGCAAAGGAAATGGGACAAGCTTATGGAATGATTCCTACCATGTTCTCTCATGTTACCAAAATGAAAACATGAGTTGCTACCATGATGTCCTCTGGCTTGGATTCAATGACTTCAGCGTGCTCAGCTGGCTGACTAGGCACTGACACACTACAGCATCTCATTCCCACAAATTGGCCTGCTGAGGAGGTGGTCTTATCCCCAGCTGAGACTGGAAAGGTTGCATCATTTCTGCAAATCCTTATTCCACCCCAAGTCTTTTGATTCTGCCCATCACTCCCTTTGACATGGCTGGAAACAAGAATCAAAAGGAGGGAACTCTACCCACGTTACCCTCAGCAGGTCCTGTGCAAAAGAGGACTGTTCTAACTGCACCAGGCAAAATGGGTGAATTCCTCTTCATTTAGATCCATCAGTGAATTCCATCACTACAGTTTTGTGGACTTGCATTGCAGAGAGAAAGAGCATCTGAGCAGATTCTAGGAATCTGCTGTGCCATGCTAAGAAGTGAAACCCAACAGTACCCGTCATCCTTGTCAGATTGAGCAAGAATTTACTGAGCAACCACAACAACAGTCCCTGTGCTGGCCAGTGCAAAGATGAATGGGATATAAGATCTCACTGAGCAGATCTAAACCTCAAGGCACCATGAGATGACAATAGCGAATGGAACAGAAGAGACAGCAAGAAAGGAAAATTCCATATAGTCTGAAATTCTTGGAAAAAATTCACAAAGGACATGAGACAGCTCCTGGATCTTAAACGGTGGGGAGGGTTTCGAAAACAGTGCGGGTCTAGGAGTGGAGGGTAAGTAGGCAGCAGGGGAATAGCTTAAGGAGGGAATGGAAGGGGAATATTTAGGCTCTGCTCGAGGGTCCTGTGAGCGAATAAGGAACTTCAGCAGGGCTAGAGGGTTTGAGTGGGAGAAGAGGTAACTGTGGTAATCTCATTAGAAAATGTGATTTTGATCTTTGGGCTACTTGGAAATTCAAAGCCAACCAAATCGGTCCCAGAGAGAGGAGCTGTTCTTCCCTATTCCCTCTTCATGACAGTTCATTTGATGAACAGACTTGGAGAAAAGGGCGTTTCTAAGATTAACAAAAGAAGGCAAAATTCTTGTGTTCTTCTAGTTTTTGTCTAAATAGCAGTAGTTAAAATGTGTACAGAACTTTACGGTTTACATGTGGCCTTTTCTCATTCTATCAATTCTCACACCAATCGCTGCCAACCTTTAGGCCTCTGCTCACCATTCTTGGCCATCCTGCAGAGAATGGTAATATGCACACATGCACATACATGTACATGCATGCAACTGCACACATGCATGCTCATGTAGCTATACATATGCATGCACACATGTGTAGTCATACACACATATGCATGCACATCAATTCATGCATGTGCACGCATGCAGAGTCATACACACGCACACTTGCGTGCACACATATGCACGCCCCTGTCATGAAAGGAAGCTGTGTGAGAGAGGGGACTTCGGCCTCCTGCTCTTCCCTTAGCCCCTGGAGCAGGACCTGGTGAGGAGGACGTCTCAATCAGCACCAAACACACGCCCGAATGCAGCTTGATTGTACAGAGTCTCAAAGAGGTCCTATCTATGCTGGGAACAAGTCAGATTCAGCTTTTCAATGAAGTGGGGGCATTGGACAAGGGCAAAGAAGAGTATAATTAATTTGTGCCTGGAGTTGTCAAAAACCCAACCCAGCTAAAACTCCTATGGAATCTCAAAGGTCACTAGGCTGGGCCACCACTCAAATAAGTTGATATTTTTCTGTATAAAATGTAATGTCACACATTTTGACTTTTCAAAGCCAGAGAATTATATATATATATATATATATATATATATGTATATATGAAAAAAAAAGAAACATTTCATAAAGTTCATAGGTTTCTGAACTTTTGGAGAAGGAATTAAATTTTTCCATTTAAAAATTGTATCATTTTTATCCTTTTGTTCTGACGAAGCGCTGGTCGAGTTAGTGCTCCATTTACCACGAGCAGCCTCTCCGGTACATAAGGCATTTGCGGTCTCCAACCTACAGCCAACATTCCGGTTTATCACCACCTTGTCCCAGGTCCTGCCCTCTAGAAACTCTCTTCTCTCAATCTGTTTCTCTTTTTTTCCCACTGCCTCTGATCATAAAACAAACAAACAAACCACTTTCGCTAACTGTATTCTCTCCTGCTGAAGTTCCATGTTCCCCATTTCTAAGCAAGGTGTCTGAGGATGCAGGGACTTGCCGCTGCCCAAACTCAGGAACAGAAGAGATCTGGTAGTGAGAAAGTCTCGTGCCTTTTAAAAACTCCAATATAAAAATGCCCCCAATTTTTTTGAAATACTTTTTTTCCTCCTTTCTGACTAAGCTTTTGAATAGAAACAGGATTTGCTGACTTGTTCTCAAAGTGCAGTGGGTTTCCATCACTCCCAAATGACTAATTCATAATTTACTGACCAATAATGGCCGAAGATCAAGTTGTAGTCATTTTTTGCCTTTTGCATCAACACTCTGATTTTGAAGGGCCTCGTCGGGCAGCAGCACCCGGCATTTCCTGCCTTTTCCTCTCGCAACCTTATGAGTAAGGGAGTTGAGGCCAACACGGCTGCACGAGCTCTCTGAAGTCCCCCAGCTAGTAAGTGCACAGCCCGGATCCAAAGCCAAGTTCACCGTCCGCTCTGGTGTGGCGAAGAGGAGAAAAGGGAGCAGGAAACTTCACGAAGCTTATCCCAGATTAGTCCTAGGCAACCGCATCAGACTGAATTTTCCAAAAATAGACCCAGCAATATTTCCAGTCCTACATGTTCTTTCAGAACCTTGCTATAGCCTACAAAAGGGCAGAATTTATTTCCATTCCTTTAAAACTGTATTCCCTTATTGGCTGTTGGCAAAAATAAAATACAAAAGCTCATTTGTATAAAGATTTATGAAACGTTGCCTAAAGATTATTCAATTCCCTACTTTCTCGCAATATGATGTCACTGAATTTTAGGCCTGATCAAACCAAACCAGTGGAAAATCAGACAGATTCAATCTCGCCTTCACACAAATGCTTTTAATGAATTGCACAAGGTTTAGCGGTTTTGGTTCCAACATGCATAGAGGACACTAGAAGAAAAGTCACACAAAACATGCCATTACATTTACTGGGAATGTCATTGTAGACAAGGTTCCTTACACCAAATCCTTTTAAAATGAGGACTCCCTACAAAAACAAATTTAAAAAAAAATCTCCCTTTGTAAATGAGTACTGGAAAAAGTCATGTTTTTCTTGAGCAATTGAAAGTTTTTTGTGAACAGCACACAATAAATCTTGGAATCGCCTTTGCTTTAGCTTTGAAGGCAAATTCGCTTTTGAAAACTGAGCGAGACTTGTTAACTCTACCCTGGCTTGTCTTCTACCTTTGATTTCCCTTTGTTCGCTGTGCCTGTTTTGCTTTGTTTTAACCATTGTATCCTACATGTACATTTTCCACAGACCTGTTTGGAATGAGGTGAGGCATACACAAATCTCTCTTACACATTTGTAAATTGGCCTCTCCGTTCTTGTACATGCATGCACACCTGAGAGGAGCATTTGACAAGTACCTATCACTTGCTTGAGAATATCCAGAACTTGTGACTTCAGCCTTTCAATGGCTCTTACTAAAACGTGAGTCCTACACACCTAACTATTAATTGTGTTATAAAGCTTAACTAGCCTCGTTGGGGCGAACAGCTCATAAGAAGGACATAATTGCTCTCCCTTCCCCATTTGTATTTGTCATCTGTTACTTGGATGTGCCCAGCTAACCCCGAAGATGTCCTCAAGGGGAACAAAGCTGTAAACAGGATCTGGGACTGATCTCAGAGTCTCATCACTAGCTCACTGTTACAGCCAATACCCAAGAGATATTATAGGGTAGTTCTCATAGATGGAGCTGCAGAGAATTTAATCACAAAGTGCACACATACTTTTGTGGATAAAAAAATAAGAAGAAGAAGAAGGAAAAAGAGGACCACTGACTGCCTGTCAGCCCTGATCTCCAAATACTCAGCCCACTGCTGCAGAATTTGGGCGGTAGCCCAGTCCTGGCAGAGGGCGGGGCTCCCCTTGTTGGGTGAGTCACTATTCCTTTTTTCTCTTCTTACCCAACTCGACCTCACTGGCAGCTTCACCACGCACTCTGCACAGTGATAAGTCATAGCCGTAGTCACACTCCTGGGAGTTGCAGTGACTCAGGGAGAGACACACCATGGGGCCAGAGCTTCCGGGAAGACCACGGACAGCGATGCAGTTCTCTGTTAGTCAAAAACCAGAAAGCAGCCGAACTACTCACATCTGTGTCAGAAAAATTAAGTGGCGGTGGACTCGGTTGCCTTCTTCTCAAAGATGCGGGCAGGACTACATCACGGGTGGGCATAGACAGGGCCAGTCTCTGCAGGGACCACACGCCCCACCAGCCTATGTGCTGGACATGCAAGGCCCAGACGAATGTTATCGTTAAAAAGGAGTGCCTTGCTTTCTATGTTGCTAGAGGGTTACTAATTTTGAATTCTGAAATTTAATTTGGAATAAAGTCTATGTTAGGACATCTACGTTTTATCAAACGTGTGGACAACAACTTGTGCCATGTATGCTATGTGCAAAGCAGGTGCTTAGTGTCAATGACCTCTTCTGTGTGTTAGAGACCCTTACAGCTTGCCTGGACACCTGGTCCTCCACTTTCCCACTCTTATCGCTGCACGTCTCAGGACTCGAAAGGCATAAATGTGTATGTCTCCCTGCATGTCAGCTGCACAGGCTTCTTTAGGCTTTATATTAATTTTCCCATCTAATTAGGGGACACCAAAGCAGAATTTATTACTTTCTTCAAGGCCGTATTAGAATAAATCCATTGTGAAACAAAAAAGAAAGTAGCACAGTTACAACCACCATGGTGGGAAATGCCTGTGCTCAGACTTTCAGGCTCACACTGAGGAATTTCCGTGTCAAACAGCACCGGCAGGACCCGGGCACCACAGACTAAGACTCTAGAGCACAGCGGTGGGAGGTGGCTTGCCTTGATCGCCGGACAAACAACGGACACCCTGTGCCCCAGACCCCTGCTGAATGTGCTCCTGTACTTCAGCTCAGTTACCCCTAAGGCAGTCTCAGTGAAGCAGGGTTTGATCATTTCCCTCCCTCCCTTCCTTCCTTCCTTCTTTCTTTCCCTTCTTTCTTTCCCTTCCTTCCTTCCTTCCTTCCTCTATTCCTTTCTAAAGCTGAGAAAGAAAAGAAAGTTAAATACGAGGGCTGTCTAGAAAGTATCCAGCCATTGTTAATACAACAAGAACATATTACACGGCTGGATACTTTCCGGACAGCGTTCGCATCTATCTAAATTTACACAGGGCTAAGTGGAGAACTCACGCTCAAACCTAAGTCCATCTCTCTCCAAACCTGAGAGTGAGAGACTTGAATCCCTTCGGGCACCAAGAACAGGGCCTACAAAGAGCCACCCCCGCAGGCAGCTCACCACTCTCCATGACACACGCTCTAGGCAGGCACCGCTGTGCTGCGGAGGCACCGTGGGCAGGGAGCACTCTGCTCTTGGAGAAATTTCCTCCAGTGGATGGAGGGTGCATGAGAGAACCTTTGTACCACGGTCGCAGAAGGGCCCAGAAGATGATCTCCTCCTGCTGCCACACCAATATGGACTGGGGCCCTAAGACCCTGCAAGCTTTATTTGCCGGGATGATGCTGGTGATCACAGACAAATCCTTTCTCTGAAGCATGGGAAGTTCCGGGGAGATTCTTTCCTCTAAATTTGCCAACAAGTATATTTAAAACGGTTATATGGATAAGAGGATACCAATTTTGAGGCATTTTTCGGTGGTAACACACTTACCTTCTGTGGTCCCAGTAGAATGGAAGGCACTTCTATACCAAAGTACAACGTCAATCTTGAAAATGTTGTAGAGCCACACGACAGACGCAGCCACAACAGTCAAGGCGACCAGCCCACCTATCAAGTAAGCTCGAAAATCTGGAGCTGCCAATGACACATAAAAATAAAGTAATAATGATGGCACCGAGAGTCCATTACTCATACAGATCACATTATACGTGACCAAGGCACATGCACTAGATGTCACTGAGCGCATTGCTGAACTATTTCTTTAAAGTTAAATGATAATCATGAGAGTAGAATAATCTGATCTGGACCATAATGTTAGGAAACAAATGGGCTCTGGCAAACCTATGAAAGGAACATTCTGTAGAGCCCCGGTTACCAACAGTAGACGCAGCATGGACCCAACTGCATGAGGACTGCTTTCAAAACACACACGTCCAGTTTCTACTGAGTCAGTACAAGACCGTCCAGAGGCAAAGCCCAAGTATGTTTATTTGGATCAGTCCCCAGGTGGTTCTGTTGCACATTCTTGATTACAATACTGCTGTAACCGCTCCCCTGCTTACTCCAAACTAAGCAGGACTCCTGTCATAAATAAAGAGCCATCAGTTGTCTCCCTGGAAGCCACCACTGCCAGCGCTGGCCGAGAGACAACCCTCACCCAATCCTCTCTGTCCTGCCAGCTCCCCGGGTGCCTGTCGGGGACATGCAGCCTCCGAAAGGATGTTCACGTCCTCCTCTGCCTCATGAGCACTGCAGAGCAATGCCGAGCCCCAGTGGTGGGCAGGAGCTGACAAGGAGCAGAACCAGTTCCTCTGGAACCCCAAGTCCCTGAAAACATGCTCCTTCATGTCCCAGAAGAGAACAGCACAGCTTGCTGCCTCACCACAGCCCACACCTGTGCTGCCCAAGAAGGAGAGGATTAGAGAAGAGGAAGAAGAAGAGAGGAAGAGAAATCCTCCTCATTCTCAGAACCCACCTCAGCCACCACTTCCTCTGTCACCCCTTCCTGCTGCCCCACGCCTCGTTAGATGGCGAGTGGACAGAAGGAGAAGAAGAGCAGGTTCTTAACCCCAGGAAATTTTTATGGCACATAATAATTTTACATATTTATGAAGCACATGTGATATTTTGATACAAGCATACAATGTGTAGTGATCAAATCAGGATCATTGGGGTATCCATCACCCCCAGCATTTATCATTTCTTTGTGTTGGGTACATTCCAAATCTACTTCTATAGTTATTTTGAAATATACAACAAATTATTGTTAACTATAGTCATTCTATTGTCCTACTGAACTCTAGATTGTATTTTTATACTCATTAATCAACCTCTCTTCATCCTCTCCAACTACCCTTCTGAGCCTCCCATAACCATCATTCTACTCTCCACCTCCAAGAGACTAATTTTTTTAGCTCCCACCTACAGGTGAGAACATGTCACATTTGTCTTTCTGTGACTGGCTTATTTCACTTAACGTAATGTCCACCAGTTCCATCCCTGTTGTTGCAAATGACAGGATTGCATTCTTTTTCGTGGCTGAGTAGTATTCCCTTGTGTATATGTACTACATTTTCCTTATCTGTCCATCCCTTGATGGACACTTAGGTTGGTTGCATATCTTGGCTATTGTGACTAGTGCTGCAATAAACATGGGTGTGCAGATATCTCTTTGATATACTGATTTCCTTTCTTTGGGATATATACCCACTACTGGGATTTCTGGATCATGTGGCAGTTCTATTTGTAGTTATCTGAGCATCCTCCATATTGTTTTCTATAGTGGCTGTAAAATACTCATTAAAGAGCTTATCGCAGCCTGCCCTGGGCCACACCATGTTGTAAACATCTTGAGGCCCCCAATTTCCCATTTGCTATTGCATGCCTTTAGATACATAGCACAGTAAAGCACAGTAACTAAATGCACATTTGGTGCCAAAAACAAAAAATAGAAAAACCAATCCACCCACTAAGTCCCAGTGCAGCCAGGGTAGAGCCACTGTTCTACATGTCGGTGCCCAATCCAATCCAATCACTTGTGAGAACCTCTAGCTTCTAATTATAAGACGGAGTCTCCCCTCCTTCCCGTCTTCTGCTCCCCTTTGCCCTTCCTCAGCTATTGTTGTCATTACTCGTGGAGCAACACTGCCGCCTCTCCCTTTGGGAAGATCGGTGTCTGGGAAGCTTTAATGTGTAATTCAGAGATCTTGGTATTATAACTGTCATGATGGGAAGGCCATGCCCACAATATTAATGAGACTCAAAATGACCCTGGCAAGTAGACAGGAGTGGTCTGAAATCCTTGGGCTCATCATCATTGCATTCAGGAGTGTTGATACCCTCTGGTCTGTAAATGAGCCAAAGGGTGATAAAATTGGAAACAGGACATTAATAAATAAGTTCAAAGGGAGTAGGGGCTTTGAAATAGAAGTAAGTGGAGAGCTCACTGTCCGTGCACCGGAAGTGCTATTAAGGGTGGTGTTCACCATTTGAGTCCACCTGGCTACCACCAGCCTTCGACTGAGATGATAGGTGAGAACAAGTGATGAAACAAAACTCACAGAAAGGCACACCTGATCTAAACAACTTGGTAGTCAGCTCTGTTTCCAATCTGGAGGGGTCCTCAACAAGAACAAGGAAGTCAAATGGAGAAGCTGTAAATGTAACTCTGCCCTCAAGTAAACCACAAGAGGCTGGAAGTTAAGAGAGTGAAGTTCCTAAGAACTCAGGGCAAACAAAACAAAGCACACATGACCAAAATATGTTGCACGTGAGATGTGGAATGAGTGTTGGCAGAAATAAAGATGAATTTACTAAGTAGGAGATTCTTACAGGCCAAAAAAAAAAAAAAAAAAACAAATCAGATAAAGGACCCCCTGCCTCCTTCCAGAAGACTGACAGGTGTTAACTGGTAGTAGTATTAGTTTCACTTGTGCTTGGACTTGGCCTCAGAATCCTTCTGAACACAATGCTTCCAGGTAGTCCTTACCAATTAGTATTGGCAAGGAAATTTATAGTGGCCAGCTTCAGTCTAGGTTACTAAATAAAGAACTCAAATGTCTAGGTTGAGAAAGATTTAAGTTGTAACCACCTCAGGTCTCATGGAATCTCTAAAGATTCCTACAGGCAGCTTTCCCTCTTTTCTCTGGGGTGGACCCCAAGTCGCTCTCTGTGACCTAAACCAGGCTGCATTTCCTCTGCATTGAGGAGTGAGAGGGGAGGAGATGCCAGCAAGCTCTGCCTTGCTCTCTGGGTGGAAAACAACCCTGTCGTCACTGGCCCACTGCACATTGCTACACCAGCCTCAGGGTCACCTCCTTCATCACAATATGGGGCCCACAGAAGATAACCCCAGTCTCTGATCTGACTCTCTTCTGCAGGGCAGACGAAGGCCATGACTAGGAAACGAGTGGGAACAGGTAGACCAGGGAGGCCTCGGATGCCAAACCAGGAGTTTCAATTTCAACCCAGAGAGGTAAGGAGGTGGCACTAATTAATGTCCAGGCAGGGGAGTGGCAGAGTCACAGCCGTCATTGGAGAAGATAATTCTGCAACAGTCACCAGAATAGACTGGACCAGAGAAAATGCTCAAGGCAAGGGAACTGCTTAGAAAACTAACATAACCATTCAAACAGCACTTCATAATGGCTGGAACCTGGTTGGTGCTAATGAAAATAAACACGATTTTTTTAAAACTCATGACATGTCAGGTTCTGTGTTTGTTTTACAAAATTATCTCATTGTATTCTTTCATATAATGCTACCTCTAGCAGTAAATACTGGTGAATCACGCTGGAGAACAATATGGCATTGTATGGAAATGTTCACAGACTCTCATGTGGCAATTCTACTCCTAATGATGTATCATAGAGGAACCCGTCTACATGGGTACCAGGACACACGAACAGCGATTCTCATAGCAGTATTATTTGTTAATAGCTCCAACCTGGAAACAACTCAAATGACCACATATTTACGGCAGATTGGATAAAGCATGAACCGGTTATTCAGTGGAATAGGATTGAGCAATGCAAATGAATGAACGACACTACATGCTACACCACTGATGCACCAATGAGCCCCCTACACCTAGGAAAAGAAAACGTACTATGTAATTCTCTTAATATAAAGCTCAAAGCAGGCAAAACTAAACTGCATTTTTGGGATTTCAACACAGATAGAAAATCAAAGAAAAGACTTCCCTAAAAGTTGGGGGAATGATTATCTGGAGAGAGGGGAGAGACGCTTTGATCAGGAAGGACACATGGGAACTTTTCAGGTCTGGCGAGGTGTTTTTCTTAATCTAGGAGGCTTCATGTATGTTTGCTATATAATTATTTATGTGATATGTATATTCTGTGTGTCTTTACTATGTATATGCTAAATTTCACAAAGTAAAAAGGAAGATCCCAATTGATTCTCACAAGAACCCTCAAAGGAAGGTCCTATTGCAATCCTTAGTTTTCAGGTAAGGAATTGTGGGCACAGAGAGGTTGAGCAACAGTGCTGAGCTAACACAGCTCACAAATGGACAAGCCAGGATCTGAGGCCAGAAACCTGGCCCTTAAAGTCCTCGGTGGGAGCCCTTAAAGTACCCCCAGTTTGCTGGTGGGAGTAGACAGGAAGGGTCAGATGCAGCAGGACAGCCCTGGGGAGGAGAAGCCCATAGAATTTGGCAACCTATTGGGTGTTGGCATGAGGGAGGTGAAGAGAAGGCATCAAAATGACCCAGATTTTGAGGATGGAAAATGTGGAAGATATAAGGGTCCCATTAACAAAGGTAAGAAAAACAGAAAGAACCAGGAGGCTTGACAGCTTGAATCTGCTTTCAGACTTTAGCCAATGTGTCTGCAGTATACACAGGGATACATTCTGTGTAATGCCATACTGTTCTCCAATGTGACTCATCAGTATTTACTGCCAGAAGTAGAGTTGTATGAGAGGATCAGATGGGACAATTTTTAAAGCACACTTGGAAATGCAGGGCTGTCATGAGGAAAGAGAGAATACAGCCGGAGATTGGGAATTTGTTTGCGCCTGCTCAGGATGACGGCTGATGCCACAAAAGGAAAGGAGATTATCAGGGATGACAATGCAGAAAGAAAATCACCACCGATGAAGGGACCTCAAGAATCACCCAGAGGTCCCAGAGAGATGGGATGCACAGGAGTGACTAGCGGAAAGTGATCACAAGTGACTCTCTGGGACAAGGACAAGCCACTGAGAAGAGGCAGAATGGGGGAATGGTGGCAGATGAGCCTGGAGGTCCTTCCACGTGATGCAACCCCAGAGGGTTCCCCATGGGCCCAGGCTGAGGAGGGGTGCTGTGCTCGCTCACAGTTAGGGCAGCTGGCGCCAGCATGACCTTGATCTCCAGGGCGCAGAAGTGAGGTAGAGGAACCGCACACCGCTGTGCACGTACCCATATTTGCGCTGTTCTAAAGGAGGTGACAGACGCTGACAAAAGTCAGGAGCTTGGCAGGGGCACAGGCACATCGGCTAGCTCCATACAGCAACCATGATGTTTTCTATTAAGTTCTAGAAAAACATTTCTGGTGGGACTTTCGTTAGATGCACCCAAACATGGGATTAACTGATCGTCATGGGACACTAGCAAATTCAAGCCTCTCTTGCATGTGGCTAGCCTCCTCCACACACGAAATGATTTTAATAGAATAGGGGAAAAAACAGTCTTGGTAAACCACCTGCATTTTATAAGGTATTTCAGACACTTCCCCTGCTATGTTACGAATTTTAAAATTGTTCTCAAGATTCTGACTTCCACTATCTAGTCTCTGACCTTATTACCTCCAGTGGACAATAGAGAAGCTCTGTATAGAGTTAGGAGCGCAATTTGGATCCACACATTGAGTTGGAAGCCCTCCTGCTCAAATAACAAAATTCAGCCTCAGATAATTTTGCAAAATTACAAGGTGAAAATATGCATAATCATGTTATTTATATATCAAATTATTTGTAATAAACAATCTAAAAGCTGAAAATCACAAGCAAATGGCTATAAAAGTTGAGCAATCAGGCTTACTAAAGGATAATTTTTGTTTTCTTTCTGTTTTGATGTATAAAATCTCAGTATATATTAATACGGCACTCCCAAAGCATACTAAATAAAATCACAGCCTCACTCTGAGAGCATTATCAGACATTGTGTGAGCTTTTCCCGAGATTTCATATCTAGTTTCTCCTTTTAATACCACTCTGTCACCGCAACTGAGCATTTAATGTCACTTCTCTTTCAGATGCATTTCCTGGCCATCCTTCTGAACAATCTGAACAGTGTGTCACCACGGGAACATTACCTGGGAGCCGTAGCATAATGTATGCCGTGGACACTCCTGCGTGACACATGAAAGGAAGGCCATAATCTTCCATTTTCACTTCTAAGAAGGTTATGTTTACCGTGTACAAATTATGTTCTTGAAAAGGAACATGGGTTCTATGAAAGAAAAGAGCCAGTCATTAATACATGAGTCATATTTACCCGACATATTTTGTAAGCTTTTCTCTGGAGGTAAATTTTTTTCTTGGAGAACACTTTGGGCCATCATTTTACCCTAAGAATACCTCGCTAAGTGGCCCAGTGTGTCATTTGTATAGTTCCAAATTTGCATTTTTTTCTGGACAGTGACAAGGAAGTGTGGTTTTGTTAGCTACTGACACCACCCCCAGCCCCGACAGAGCCGTCCCTGTTCCTCTCCATGCATCCTCACTTAGCGACACTGCAAGACCCAACACAAATTCTCTGCCCTCTGACTTCACTAGTCTTATTTGCACTACTCAATATATACCACCATAACTAACTTTATACATTCAATTAGCTAATGATTATGCAATATCTCCCCCAAGAGTCCCTGTGCTGGCGCTTGTTTTGCTATTTAAAGCCTTGGTTCATGACATCACTGAATGGGGACTGATTTTAAGCAGTGGCTGGGAGAAGCGGCTCTTCTTGTTCTGTGGCACACTGCATCTTCTGCCACATCTCCCTAACTATGTCGTCGGCAGGACCGAGAACACGGCCGTCTCACACTTCTTTGAATCAGATGCTTGGCCACGCACAACACTGCAAAGATCTTTGAAAGATAAAGCTAAAAGGAGTGATAAGCGGTGATTTTTTAACTCCTGTCTAAAAAAAGCAGTAGTTACACCAAATTAATTAAGACGGAGAAATTCTTGCTCGCTGTTAGTGAAGCCAGAAAAGCAAACCCCTACTCGATTCCTTCTGCGATTCGTTTGGATTCGCTGTAGTAATCATCCACCAGGGTGTTATTGACTCTCCAGCATCGCAGGTTTGTGTTATCCTTCGTGTCGGTTATGTTGCAGTCCACAATAAGGGTGGAGCCTGTAAGAATAAAATTCGTAAATATTCAATGAAAATTCTACAAATTTTCAAATTTGTTAACACCTCATTGATAAACGCACCTTACTCTTGAGCCTTAATCTCTTTTGACTATCAGAAATACCCGGCTGAGTCAGTGTTAACGGACTTCACTCGCTTCCTGGACAGAGGCCACAGGGGACAAGTGGCCTTCCAGGACAGCTGTTGTAAAGAGACACACATACGCTGCCACACATCACCAGCTTCCGACGAATGTTTTCCACAATATCAGGTGCACAAACGCTACTTCTACTCCTAGCAACATTAGCAAAGAACTTTACAGTTGGTAAAGTATTTTATGCACGTTTTCTCCTTCAGTCTTCACATCTTCAAAACAATCCCACAAGGCAGAAAAAGGGGAGGTGTTACCTCCACATTCTGGATGAGGAAATTGAAGTTTGAATAGGATAGATGGAGTGACCTGTCTAAGGTCACACATTAATGAGAGGAAGAAATGAGATGTGAATTCAAGATTTCTAACTCGAATCCAGTGATAGTTCCACTCCACCGAATGCTACCCTCCACCCTTCCCCCGCTTATCCCTCATCTTGCATCCACACACATTCACAAATTATATTTCATAAATTTATATTTTCACTTCATTTGGCCCGATGAGCCTAGTAAGTCCTAAAGTTTCAAGGAGTGTTCTTCTAGGGGCTATTTTTAAAAATTTATTGTGAAATATAACTAAAATTATAGACTATAAATGCAAAGTTAATGAATTATCACAAAGCAATAATCCATACCACTTTCACCGCATCAGGAAAATAGTATATTTCAGGAACTGCAGAAGCCTCGCTCATACTTATGTCACAAACGTATTCATCACTCACATATCCATCCCTGAACTCCAGCTTCTACTGCTCAACATTTGTGTGTGAGACTCATCCATGCTGTTGCATGCAGTTATACTTCCTTGAGATAATGGAATATACTACTGTTTATTTCTTCTATGTTGCTGTATACACATTTATGTTATTTCTTGTATTTGCCTCGTGTGTCCGCAGCACTCACTCTTGCACGAGCTCTCTCATGCATGTCGCCTTTTACCTTCCCCTTTACCCCAGCAATTTACATTTTTGTTTCCTTAATATACATATTTATATATTGTGTGTTCCTTAACAACCTAATTGTATCTGTAGTTATTTTTGATCATTTTAACCTTTAGACTTCATATGAGAGATTTGAAAGATCTACCTAGTACCATTACAGTATTGGGCTATTCTGAGTTTAATTATGAATTTACCTGTACTATTGGTTTTTATACTTCCATATGTTTTCATAATAGTTATTATCATCCTTTCACTTACAGTTGTAGCACTCCCTTAAGCATTTCTTGAAAGGATGGCCTAGTAGTGATGAATGCCCTCAGTTTTTGCTTGTCTGGGATGGACTTTTTTTCTTTCAGCACTTTGAATCTATTATTCCAGCCTCTTCTGGCTTTCAAGGATTCTACTGAGAAACCTGCTGATTCTCTAATGGGCATTCCCTTATATGTGACTTGATTTTTTTTTTCTTGGTGCTTTTAGAAATTTCTCTTATTTGTCAAACTTTTGATAGCTTGAGTTTAGTATGCCTTAGAGATGACGTCTTTTTTGGGAAGACGTTTTAAAGTTGAAAAAATTTGGGAACCATTAATATTCCTGAATCTGTATGTCCATATCTTTCCCAAGACTTGGGAAGTTTTGGCCAATTTTTTTTATATTAAATATGTTTTCTGTTTCCTTCTCTATCTCTTCTCCCTTCTTAATACCCATAATGCAAACATTTGATCATTTAATGGTATCCCATATCTCCTTGCAGGCCTTCTTCATTCTTTCTTATTCTTATTTTTCTTTTACCCTCTGCCTGGATTATTTCAAAAGACCACTCTTCAATTTCAGAATGTCTTTCTGTTGTTGAAGCTCTCGATTGCATTTTTTATTTCATTCATTGATTTCTTAGGCTCAGATTTCTCTTTGGTTATTTTATATAATATACATCTCTTTGTTGAACTTCTCATTCAGATTATGAATTATTTTTCTGATTTCATTATATTGTTTATCTGTATTCTCTCGCATCTCACTGGGTTTCCTTAAGATCATTATTTTGAATTACTTTTCAGGCATTTGGTAAACTTTATTTTCTTTGGGGTCTGTTATTAGAGAATTATTGTGCTTCCTTTGGAGGTATTATGTTTCTTCTTTTCTCTTGTTTCTTGTGTCTCTATGTTGGTATTTGCACATGTGGTACAATAGTCACCTCTTCCAAATTTATAAAGTAGCTTTTTCAGGGAAAGATTTTTCTTATAGATGCATCCTAGGTGTCAGTTAGGTAGGATGCATTGGCTGTTCTGGGACTACATGGTAGTGTAGTCTTCATACAGTTTCTTCAGCTGTAATCCACATCTATAATATTAATATCTTCAAGTGCCTCAGTGGCCTAGGCTGCAGGAGTTTGTGCTGGCAGTGGCATGACTTTGTAGGGGACTAGGTCACCAGGCTGGTTCTCAGGCTGAGGGTGTGCCTGCAGGTGGCCTTGCCAGGGGCAGGTCCACTGGTTTAGCAGTGGCCTTGCCAGCAGCAGAACCACTGAGCTGCTTCCCAGGCCCAGGTTATGCTTGTATAGTCGGTCTTCTGTATAGGGACAGTGTAGGGCTACCTGTTCCTTGGGAGGACAGGGTACCACATGAGCTCAGGCACCAGGATTGCAGTCATTTCATTGGCCTTGGCTCTGAGTAACCAGGGTTGTGGAGCTGAAGCCACCTGTATGAACACGGTAGAATGATAGTAGAGCCTTAGGGATGGAGAGAGGTAGTGGCCACTGGCCCCCAGAACACAATGCACTCTAGCAGTGGCTATGGTTTCAAATGGTGCCATTCTATAGTAGCTGGGGACACAGGGAGCCAGTGGGTGGGTGAGGTGGGATCCTCCTCTGAAGGAATACAACTGCATGAACTTTAGGCAACTTCCCAAACTGGGCTCAGGGCTTTGTGAGGACTGCAGGATTCTCCTGTAGCAAGGACTACAGGTATCTGTGGCAGTAATAGGGACTGCTGGGGGCCTCCTGTTTACTTTTTTTCCCACAAAGAGAAGTTCCTCCTGGCTCCAGGCCAATCCTGGTGGGGTAGATAGAGTGGCAGAGGCAGAGCATTTCACTCCCCTCTCTGTATTGCCATCCTAGGCTTCTATGCCTCCGAGATTCCATCATCCCCTTGCTGTAATCCAGTGCTCTCCTTCAGACACTCCAGTCAAAATGTAGCTGTTTATTTGCTGGTTTGGCTCTTTCTTGTGGGGGAGATGGGTGTCAGGTACCTCTAGTCAGCCATCTCGTTGACATCTGTCTTTATAACATACCTTAATACTTACAAGAAAAGATCTCTCTTTATTTCTTTTATTCAGTTTTTTCTTGGCTAACTCTTTCTAGCATTTTTCACATAAACTTTAGAAATGCTTTGAAAAGTTTCAGGACATTCAGTAAAATTTAATTGGTATTGTACGAAGCTTGTATATTAATCTAGCAGAAATAACATTTTTAGTATTAAGTGTTCCCATTCAGGAACACCATAAGAAATTCTGCTAAGGCATGTCTTTTTTTATGTCCTACCTTAAAAGGTTGCATTTTTTTAATGTAGGCAAGTTTTTCACATTTGTTATTGAGTTATTCCTTAACATTTTTTTTTTTATTTTTACTGCAATTACAAATGCCATTTTCCCCAATTACATAACATATACTATTTCAGGCATGTAAAAATGTCATTAGGTTTGAAAGTTTATTTTCTATTAAACTAAACTTACTGAATAATTGCTAGTATTTATAGTTTTTAGATGAGTTTCTTAAAATTTCTAAGTAGATATCCATAGGTCATTTTTTAAAAAACTATGTTTATCTTACTCCTTCCAAGACTTCCATCTTTGTCTTTTTATTGTCTAAATACATTGACTAGAATTTCCAAAGACAGAAGTGGGCACCAAAGTCAAGTAAGAGAGATAAAACTTGTCTTTCTAGGTGTTTATGAATTCCACAAGAGTATTCACTTGGTGAATAATATGTAGACAAGTAGCCTTTATTATAAACAATGTAATTTCATGTGAAGTTTAAGATAACTCTCCTTAAAACGTATGGGCCTACAGCCTTTTAAACAGATTTTATCTTCTTACCATTTGTTGTTTTATCATCTTTCACATTTCTAAATCTTTTATATTTGGGTTTCTTTGCATTTGGGGGATTAGATTTGCTGGAAGTCATCTATATTCTTCTTCTCCCTGCCCTACTTCAGCTCTTTTACCCCTAACTAACTCTGGGATATATCATTCTCTTTAGTTCTTTCTTTTAATAAATTTGTCATTTTCTACATTTATTTTTGTTGTTTAGTTACTCTTGTCTATAGAGTTAAATGGTTGGTTTATGTATTTTACTTATTTCTACACTTATTAATAATAATAATGATATTTAAGGATATAAACTTGTTTAGAGTGCAACGTTGGTCAAAAGCCATGAAGTTTGATATGAAGTATTCTCACTATCATTATTTTCTAAATATACTATAACTATGGCTTTGGCTTAATCTCTAACCAAGAAAGCAAATAATTAGGAGATGGATTATTTGTTGTTTACATTTTTAAAATTTTTGACAAGTAATAACTGTATGTATTTATGGGGTATAGTATAATGTTTCAATATATGTTTACATTGTAGAATAATTAAATCAAGCTAATTAGCAAATCTATCACCTCACATATTTAATGAGTGAGATTGTTTTCATTGTTTTGTTTTAGTTACAAAGTTCTAGATTTACTGCATTGTGATCGTAGCATGTGATCTATGCAACAATTTCCTCTTTTGGACTCTAAGTTTTTCATGGACTCTAAGTTTTTCATTACTCTTATTATGTTACTCAAACCATTTAGATTCTCATTTGCCTAGTAAATGTTTCAAAGCCTGAGTATATTAAAATCTCCCCCTGTAACTGAAACAATTATATTATCTTATTATATTGTACTTGTATTTCTGAGACTTCTAGCATTATAGATTTTGATGCACTGCTATTAGACACATAAAACATTCTATTTTGGAAAGTGTTATAATTTTTATTAGTATAAAATGATTTAAATTGTCATTTGATTTTTTGGCCTCAAAAGACATATTATCAGATTGAAAGTTTAGTAGAATGGGTTTCAGCTCCATCCAGGAAAACACAAGAGGTGCTATATCACCACTGCTTCTTATAGCTGAATAGTACTCCATGGTATACATATACCACATTTTATTAATCCACTCGTGTATTGATGGGCACTTGGGTTGTTTCCACAACTTTGTGATTGTGAATTGTGCTGCTACAAACATTTGAGTGCAAGTGTCTTTTTTATAGAGTGTCTTTTGTTCTTTTGGGTAGATGCCCAGTAGTGGATTGCTGGATCAAATGGTAGATCTACTTGTATCGCTTTCAAGTATCTCCATATTGCTTTCCACAGGAGCTGAAACCCATTCTACTAAGTGAAGTATACCAAGAATGGATGGACAGGCACCACATTTACTCACCAGCCAATTGGTATTAGCTGATCAACACCTAAGTGGACACACAGGAACAACATTTATCGGGTGTCGGGCAGACGGGAGTGGGGAGGAGGGGATGGGTATATACATACATAATGAGTGCGATGTGCACCGTCTGGGGGATGGTCAGGCTTGAGGCTTTGACTGGAGGGGGGAGGGGGGCAAGG
>CAUYRT010072349.1:0-20262 GCA_963574885.1 Lepilemur ruficaudatus
CATGCCTGGCTAATTTTGTCTATATATTTTTAGTTGGCCAATTAATTTCTTTCTATTTTTTTTAGTAGAGATGGGGTCTCACTCTTGCTCAGGCTGGTTTCCAACTCTTGACCTTGAGCAATCTGCCCGCCTCGGCCTCCCAGAGTGCTAGGATTACAGGCGTGAGCCACTGTGCCCGGCCTCTTAGTATTTCTTGAATGAGCTACTTACAAAAAAAAAAAAATGTTGTGGGTGAGGGAACAGGGCAGGGTTGTATCTCTAGCTAGAGAGTCTTATTCATCTCTGATTTTGGTATTCATGAGGTATTTTCACCTTTACTTTTTTTCCCCTTGGCTGAAATATAGCACAGCTGGTTTGTTTACAGTGTGGAATCTCTCTCCTTATACCTTCCTCAACTGATACGCTGAAAATGTGGAAATGCTCCAGACTTTCTAGAAGGAATGGCAGACTAAGTCTAAGGAGAAAGAACCTCTCTGCCAGCCCCTCGAGCCCCGTCGCATTGTGAAGAAAGGAGGCTGCACCTCAGGTGTATCCCTTATTTTGAAGAAATACCGTTTGATGACTTCTCTGTTTCCAGCCGCAGACCATGGCCTGTCTCTTCTTGCATGGTGATTTGGCATTACCTGTTTTAGAATCCCATCCTGACGTGTGTCTGGCAGACACACACTCAGCCTCCCCTGAGCGGAATGGTTTCTCACTTTTCTCCTTGCTTTTGAAGAGAAGAAAAAGGAGAAGTACTTTTAATTTTTAATGCTTCATGTTAAAAACATGAAGTTCGCTGTTGTACTTTTTCATATTTTAGAAAGTATTGTTGAAACATGCTATTAGCTTGTAATAGCAAAAGTAAAATAAATAACCTGAGGCTGGGAGGCGGATGTGAGGGGCAGGACTTCCCTGAGGAGTGACTTGTCATGTTCTTAATGTATTGGTATTTTTAAGACATTTGCTTTATGCTCAATAGCTTATATTTGTTCATAGTTTTTGATCAACGGAGACCACTATAAATGACGTATCTCAAACACTTTAAAATAATTCTAATATTAAATAACAAGAAATATTAGTGGCATAACTATAATTTTAAATGTATAGCATATAAATTAATAGTTATATATTAATGTAAAATACAATTCTTATAAGATGAAATTATAATCCTTACTTGAAATGAGATATCAAAAATATCACAAAAGTTATCTAGAAAGAAATTAGTTAAAATGGCTCAAGAAATGAATAATGAACGTGAGGAGAATCCTGTTGTAAACCTCACGATGAATATCCAATTTGTTCGATTTTAATTTCAGTTTGGGAGAAAAATCATATTTTTTTCTTAATAGTCCTTTGTTCTATCTACATAAAAATTTTAGCTCTCATTAAAGTTGATGGAGCTTAAAAAGGAATCATATTTGGGGAACGATGTCAGCAAAACAGAATAGGCAGCTGCAAGCTCTTGCTGCCCCCCCGCCAAAAAAAAAAAAAAAAAAACATTGAGAAACAAGCAGAAACCATCAGAACTCACTTTGTCAGAGCTTTGAAAAACAACCGAAGTTCACAGCAACCAAGCAAACACTGAATAAAGAAAAAGACCGTGGTAGAAAAGCTTCTGGGCGTTTTTCTCGCCCCTCCCTGCCTGCCCCACGACTAAGCTCTAGCGTGGAGGACGAGGGCTCAGGTCCCTGCACAGGCAGGTCCTGGGCTCCCGGCGGAGCAGAGCAGACCTTGTCCACTAATTATTGTGTGGTTCGTTCTCATGTTTCTGGGAGCTACTGTAAGGTGTAATGCAAAATGCTTGTTCGGCCATCTTTTATTCCATGCAAAATGATTCTTATGTGTTCAGGTTCAATAGAAGGAAAGTTCCAGAACTTAAAGTAAATAAAGAAAAAACACGTGACCTCATCCATCAGACTTCATATTAGCTCAAGATATCCACAGCCCGCTCCTGCCACATCTCACCTCACATGCATCTTCTATTTTAAGCTCACTACTTTAATTCTTATTTTCCCCATGATACAGTTCTATCGCATAATGAATGGAAAGTGGTGCCGCAATGCCTTAGGACACTGTGGAGAAATCAGTGTACGTGTCCCCTAAAATAATCTATCCACTTTGGGAAAACATAAGCGGCAGCACCTAGAAATCTCATTTTTAACTTAACTTTTTTTTAACAGGAGTGAAATGTTCTGCATTTATTTGACCCCAAGCTCATTTAGAAGACAAAGTTCTCATTTAGGGGAAAAACAAGGGAAATTGTGTCCTGCTCATTTGCAAAGAAAAACAGTAAGGGCATTCACGTCTGCCGGAGCGGAGGCTGGGCGTGGGAGGTCAAGGGCGCAATTGGAGCAGAGGGGTTTCAAAGGCCACGGGGAGCAAGAACAAACAGAACATTCCTGGCTAGTGGGTGGAGATGCTGGTGACTGAGAGAAGCTACTTTCAAAGACCCGAACAAAGGTCTCTTTAGCCTTTGAAGTATGCTGCAGGTATATTTTAGCCTTGAGGTAATGCACTGGGGTATAAACCTTGCGGACTGGCTCGGAGTCTTTCAACTATCTTCCTCTTTCTTTGGGTCAGTATCTAACCTTTGCAGAGCATCTCCCCCACGTTAGGGTTTTGTGAAAACACTTGAACTTGATGAGTGTCATTTGCCTCCCTCAGCAGCCGCTGACGGGCCGAGTGACATCAGCTTGAAGTGCAGAAGCGCTTCCCACAGGGGCGACCTCGCCCAAGGAGAAAGAGATGTAAGGGAAGCTTAGGCAGATAAACTCTTCCCGTGTTTCTTCCTTCTGGGAGCCGCTCAGAGGTAGGACTCCTAGTAGCTTTTGAGCAAAACCCTAGGTCAAGACTTGCTGTGACGCCGAAGCTTGTTTTGAAACTGTACGCAGCCTGGAAATAGATCAAATCCACCTGCAACTTTATTTGCCTCACTGTGCTTTTCCCATTATTCTCACTTCCCCAAGTTTGCACAGCTCCTAAATAAAGTGTCAGTATGTTAATCTCGGTCTTGACTGCTTTCCAAAGGAACTAAGCTAACGCAGTTAGAACATTTACAATAAACAGATATTAGGATGACATTTGAAGATGTATAATTAAGGCACCCAAGACTAACTAGATTAGTGTGCTTATTTCAATAGTATACTGAATATTGCTTCATCTATTTTAGGAAAGCATGTGAAAAACCTCTTAAAATTTGGCTGCTTGAATAAGGATTGTGATTTTTAAAAGTAAGTGATACAAGACACAGATGAAAGAAATCAAAGAAGATATAAGTACGTGGAGAGATACCCCATGGTCGTGGATTGAAAGATACAGCATGTTCAGATGTTAACTTTTTCAAAATTCATAAACAGATTCAATGCAATCCCAATCAAAATCCCAGCGTGCTATTTTGCAGTCAGTGATGCACCGATACCAAGGTTTATAGAAAGGTGAAACTCAAGAATAGCAAGACGACACTGGAGAGTATCAGAGTCGAAGGACTGACGCGACTAAATTTCAAGACCTACTGCAAAGCTGCAGTGATCAAGGCGGCGTGGTCTCGGTGAAGGGACAGCTACACAGATCGATGTCACACAAAAGGGAATCCAAAAATAGACTCACAAAATCCAGTGAACCAATCTTTGTGAAAAAGAAAAAGCCCAAAGGCAATTGACCGAACACAGGAGAGTCTTTCCAACAAACAGTGCCAGGAGAATCAGGTTTTGGTGCGACTTTGGGGACATCACCTAACAAACATGCTCACGGTGTGCCCACAAATGCACGGAAGTAGACAGAGTAGACACATGTGTGGTCTGGGTTAGGGTTTTTGCTCGATAAAATGATGACAAGTACTCCCTGTAATTGTTTGTGAAATATAACGTTGTCCATGAGATTCCTACTTAGACCAACAATAACTCATTAGCCTACAATGTGCTGATGAATTGTTCTTTATGCTTAGAGTTAATCTGAAACATATAACCGAGATCACTCCACTTATCTACACTTCCGATGCTCGGTGACTTAATTGTCGCACTGCCTGCCCAGTGAGCTGCTCCATTGCAATTAAGAAAATTGTTGTTTTGGATTGCTTCCTTCTAGCTCCATGCGTTTGCACCTACTGTTATACCAAACGTTCTTTTCTCTCATTCCCTACTCCTTCAATAACACACTTCACTAGGAGAATTTCAAAGTATTAAATTTGTTGTAGCTAAAACAGCTAGCTGTTCAGGAAAATCCATTTCTTCTTCTCCCTGGACCGACTAGACCACAATTCCTGCTGTTCCTTATAGACAGACGTAGCCACGTGACCAGCGTCTAGACAACGTAATGTGAGCGGGACTGGACGGCTCACGCGAACCTGCCACAGCCACTGTGTTGTCACTTCTCATTCTGCCGGCTGGACACAAACGTTTGAAGGCCCTCAAGGATGTCAGAGCCAACGATGGAAGGAACCTGGATTCATGTGTCTGCCCGACGCAGAGAGCTTGGCATTCTCTGCCAAGAATAGATGTGAGCTTACATTTCAGCCCTTCTAAATATGCAGATTTTTTAAATTACCTATATTAACTGTATACCCTGGTTGTAAATATAATTAGTAATCTGAAAACGGGGATAGTACATTCTCACCTAACTTTGCCCTCATATAAAGATTTGCTGATTTCCTCGGGATGAATTCACCCTTGTTCCACAATGCCCTCAAAGAAACCTGTCCGCACGCCATTACAGCAGGGGCGATGCTCTGTGTTCTGTTTCCTGCTCTGTCTGCCTGGTGAGACACACATTAACTGAGAGTGGAAACATGTGCTCACTTATTTTCCATGTGTGGCACCTATACGGTTTCTTACCCAATGGATATTTGGCCAAGGGTTCAATAGGCATTTCTTCAATGAATAAATGAGTGGATTGAAACACTATATTCTATTTTGAACATTTTATGCCCCTTTTCAACTCATCAGCATTTGGAACCCCTATGCATTTGCCATCCCCTAAGCCTAGCCTCAAGTGCTACGTGGTGTTTGAACCTCGAAATGAGGTAAGTTTTACCTCCTCTGTTCAGCCTGCACGTGCCACATCTTTCTGTTACAACAGTCATCATCTTCATTATATATTTGCATCTATGTCTCTCCCAACAGATGGTGAAATAGAAATCACATAGATTCCTGTTCAACAGATGGAGGAAGCATACTTTGCATCACAGACGACCTTGAAAGTAGAGGTGGGGTAAAGGCAAAATCAGTGTATCTGTCACTGGGCTGTTTGTCTTAAGACAGAGTTGCCCACTGCCTCAAAGCCAGACCTGTCTGCTGGCAGTCACAAATGTGAACGGTTGTGACCCTGGTAGGACAGAATTATGACGTTGGAGGGTTTTGGTCAATAAGCAAGAGGAAATGATGGTGTGTGTTACAAATTGAAAATAGTACAGGACAGTGGTCCTTAAAGTGTAGTTTCTGGACTAACAGCCTAAGCCTCACCTGGGAACTCAGGAAAAACACAAATTATCAGGGTGCAACCCAGACCTACTAAAATGGAGACCCTGGGGGAGAGAGCCCCCCAATCCATGATTTTAACAAGTCCTGCAAATGATCGTGATGCGTAAGAACGTTTGAGAACCACCAGCACGGTGATGAGATCTGCCAGCAGAGGAGGAGAGCCCAGCATTGGCATACTGGATTGTCACTCCAGATACATCTGCTCTACTGTACGCATCCCCAACGAGCTGTGTGTCCTCAGAGACATGACTTCACCTCTCCTTCGTATGGCTACACGGGGCTACATCTATGAGACATTTAGGATTCTGATTCCTTGTAGTTCTAAAATTCTAAAATGGTATAAACTACTCCCATTGTAACCTCAAAGAATGTGCTTCATGGAAGGCATCATGCAAGTCTAAAATATTGCCATTTTCATGACAATCCAGCATGACTGATTGAAAGATCCTACGTTTTAATGTGTTTCCTTTGACCAGGGATGACAGGGGGCCACCTGCTGATAGTATATTAAGCCTCTTGGACTCTTAGACGTGTGTGCTGGACGAGAGCCAGTGCTCTTGCAGCAGGGCCTGTGTTCTGCATGCACGCAGAAAAAAACAGTTCTCTTGTGATTCTGCCTCAATTTGCCCATCTTTAATATGTAAATGAAAACTTAATATTCAAATGCCACAGGATTATATTATGGACATGTTTAATACTTGAAAGTTAAAATGCTTAGGTGGGTAAATGCATGCTTATTTACAGATGTGAGACTACATTCCTTTCCTAGGGCCTCTCTACAAATGCATGAACCAAACAAAACAAAGTATCCAACAGAAATGTATTTTCTCCTGGTTCTGGGAGCTAGAAGACCATGATCAAAGTGTGAGTTGAGTTGGTTTCTTCTGAGGGCCTCTCTCTTTGGCTTGGGGATGACCGTCTTCTCCCTGTGTCCTCACATGGTTGTCCCTCTGTGTGTGTCTGTGTCTAATCCCCTATTCTACTAGAGCACCAGTCATCTTAGATCAGGGCCCACCCTGATAAACTCATTTTAACTTAATCACCTCTTTAAATCTGCTATCTTAAAAACAGTCACATTTTGAGGACTTCAACATATGAATTCGGAGGGAACATAGTTTAACCTAAAACACGAAATTGATTATCTACACAACACCGTAAGCAGTATTTGGAAGAGGGTTGGTTATTCCTAACCTATAAAATGTTTCCAAGCTCCTTAATTAGACTAGGAAATAGATGAAAATAATACCCATGTCCACATATGTTGGACCATGCCTAATACTTTTTTTCTTTTTCTAATTAGATTATTCTAACTGGTTTAACTAAAGAGTTAAACATGAAATGCTGTAATAAAAAGTGCGTATGAATTACACATAGTAGTGGTAACTGTTATATAATGCCCAACTCCTTCTTTTATCCCTTAGACTAAAAAAGGGGTTCAAGTTTTCATTATCAAGGAGAAGCTATATAAGTTTAATTTTAATAAAGATCTTGAGTATACAAAAACACACCCACACCCCTGTCATAGCTGATACTGAACTAAGATTGATGTGTATTAAATATCATCAGAAAAAATATCAATTGGTTTGGAAAGCATTGTTAGGTTTCTTTCATTAGCTGCTAAAATGTTGATTAAATTAGTGTATATATATATATATATACTAATCAAGTGAATACTTTATTCTGCTGTATGTTGTATAAAAACATGATAAATAACAGCATCACACCCAAATTACGTGGAAGAAGGACTGTCTTAAATATAAGATGGTTCTTAGGAGCTAACATCCCAAATATGAGTTTTATTTTATCTTTAATTAATATGATTATCATGGTTAGAGTTCTGAAATCTCTGTCACTTCTTTGGAATGGGTATACCTTATTTGGGGCTGTGTATGAGTGTGGAAATTACGAACAAAGTTAGACAAACATACTGGCATTCCTCAGAGTGAATTTTTTAACCAACAACTTACTAGCTATGAAAATTTGGCGAGCTCACCTCTGTAGATTGTATTTGTGATGGTTAAATTTATCAATCAGCTGGGCTAAGCTATGATGCTGGGTTGTTTGGTGAGACTCTAGTCCAATGTTGCTGCGAAGGTGTTTGTGGTTATGACTGACATTTATGATCAGTTGAGTTAAAGCAGGTTACCCTCCAGAATGTGGTTGGGCCTCATGCAATCAATCAAAGTCCTTACGAGCAAAGACTACGATTTCTTCAAGGAAGACAGAATTCTGCTCAGATTGCAACACAGACATTCTGCCCAACTCAAGACTGCGACATCAACTCTTCCCTGCCAGCTTCCCTGTGGATTTCAAGCCTGACTGCCTCTCCACAACTGCATGAACCAATGCAGTAATTTATTTCTCTCTCTATATATATATATATATACATATACATGTAAACATATATGTAGGTATATAGACTTATGCTTATATATAAAAAGTATACACATATATTTATCTTGCTATATATGTAAATATATGTACATATGTGTGTGTATATATAATAAATATAATATGCATATCCTATTGGTTCTGTTTAGGTAGAGAACTCTAACGCATCTTTCAAAAGAAGTTCCATTGTTCTTATTGCCAATCTCTTAAATATAAAATTTCTGAAACAGTAGCTGGCCTCTCCAGCATAGCTTGGAGGCATAACTAACCTCCGCTCGCTGTATTAATCTCCAGCACCGCCTGGGACAGCCTGGGACACCTTTGGAGAAGCCCCCGTGCAGGGCTGGATGGCTGCTCCCCAGGGCATCTGCACACGTCTGTGGTTCGTGTTTGTACTTCCGATGTGCAAGGAGAGAGGGTTGTGTGTGAGTGCAGAGCCTCTCCACGCCCGTGCGGGGCTGTCCCTCCCCGTGGTCTCAGTGGCCCCCGGCGCACCACGGCGTCAGCTGCCACGTCCAAGCTCCATCCTCCAGGTTCCCCAGGGGAGCCCCATGTGACTTAGTGTGCGTCATAGAGCCTGTGTTCTAAATCAGGTTCCCAAAAGCGGTGGGAAAATGGCTTATCAGAGTGATTGGACGCAGTAAGAGAGAAACATTTTAATTTACGGATAGAAAATACATTTCAAATTAAGATTTTCCTGATGAAGTTTCTGCTATATTTTTCTCCAGAAATATCTCTTGTGTCTTGTGGAAAATATTGATTGCACAGATATGTCACCTCATGGATTTAGCCATTATGTAGAAAATGAAGAGGCGGCACTATTTTTTGGCTATCAGCAAAACTCTGTCTTCTACTGCTTTTTGTTCTCTACTGATTCCCCCAACATCAACCCCTCCCACCCGGTGCCTGCTGCTCTCGGGTCCGTGCTGCTAGACCACCCCTCGCTCCAGACCTCGGTATCTATACACTGAGTCACCTGACAGGCACCCTCCCTGAGGGGCTTCACCTGAGCCTTGAATTCAGCATGCCCAAGCCCAACCTATTACCTTTCACTGGAAATCCTTTTTCTGTGTTCCTCACCCCACCGTGACCCCGGCATCTCTCCACATGTGGAAGCCAAATGTCCTACCCTGGTTTTCTTGAACAATGTGTCAAGAAACACACGTGTAGGTGTTTTTACAAATACGCTGTTCCCCACAATGCTCTCTGATGAAAGCCATACACATGGTTTGTTCCCATCCTCTGGAAACTTTCTCTAGCGTCAATCCTTGCAAATCCTTCCGTAGCCTCCCGTGTTTGTGTGCACTGCAGCAGTGTCACGCCACACGGCGGTGCCGTTCGTGGGCTTGTCTCCCTGCTGCCTTCACGGTCACCCTCACGTCTCCTAGGTGCTCAGCACTGATGATGAACCCAGAGAACTTCCCGCCATCCATTGCCGTCAGCCACACCTTCCCCATTGCGGTAGCAATCCCAGCACCAGGGCAGGGAGGAGTTCCTTCCAAGTTTGCTTCCAACTTGGCTATTTCCTCAGTCCTAGGGCATTATTTAGTGTTCTGTCCTGTGTTTCCTTAGGGCTTGATTCCCCTTAAATAGGTAGTAATTCTTTATATTGACACTTCCCGGTTTAAATTTCTATGTAGTTCTATTCCTGACCACCCTGATCAACGCATTTCCCACAGCGTGAAAATCTCTTGTGCCTATGAGGATAGAACAGTGGCTAAGATTGTCACAAAGATAAATAGAAGGGAAAACACAGTCTATCAGTCTCCAATCTGCGCAGTGTGTGGTATGTTGTGGTCATACTAGAGATGCTGAATCATTTAAGAGCAAAGATAAATTAGACAATAGCGTATATAATAAATTTTAGGAGGATTTAACTACAAGATCCTGTACATAATCACTGTGAATAGCACTTCACTGTGAATCTTCAGGAAATTCACTCACATAAAGCACCCCAATCCCTCAGTGCCGGGCGTGTTACTCTGCAGGTTGCATGGAATGTCAGGACTTTCGCTTGCATGCCATATTCTTTCCTGCCTATGCATGTGATGCATTCCAGCAATGTTCTGTCCTTATCGCTTGCATCATCCTTCCCCCTCCTTAGTGGGTTGTTCCATCAGCAAATCCACGTGCCATAATGCACCCTATCCTAACAAACATTTACGTTAACTGTCAGAGTTGTCCTCTGCGTCCTGTTTTTCTCCACTCATTCCGTTTCTCTGCTCTCCAGTACAAAAGAAAAATTCTTTACAGTTTTGTCTCTTCACACAGTCTCGATTTCCACTCATCCCCACCCTCCTCCCGTCTCGGACGTACACGTGCCGGGCTTTCCTTCCCCGCCCAAGCTGTCGTCGGTCTCCGTGTTGCCAAGGCTGCCGTTCGCAGACCTCCTCGTGTGACCTTTTGGGCATCCTTCACACAGTTCATTACTCCCTCCTTTTGGAAGCTTTTTCTCTTTGGCCTGCAAAATAAAATACTCAACAGAGTGTGTGCTTTTTCTCCTTCTGCATGTTCACCCCTCAGTCTGCTGGTAGGGACACCTTACCAACTCTTAAATGCCGGGGTGCCCAAGACTCTTTCCTGAGACTTCTTTTCTCTTCTGCTTTTCCTCACTTACAAGGTCAGAACAATTAGTTCTGTGAACCATAAAGACTCACATACGTACATCTTTGGTCTTGAACTCACCCCAGAACTCCGGTCTCTCAGTACTGTCTCATTAACCGTGTCCCTGCAGAGCTCTAAAAGCATCTGTTTAGACACCTAGAGGGGTCATGTCCCTATACCAACACAGTGAGAAAAAATCAAACTAAGCCGTGAAGCATTCGTGATCATTTTTATTCCCTTTTCTTCAGCGAAGAGAGAGCTCCTTTCTAAGGCTACTCTGCACACACCTAGCATTTGAAACTATAACGAACATCCAGCTTTATGAAATATCTGATAATTTGCCTATCATGTAATTGGACATTATGATTCCGTAAAACCCTATACTGGATAATGCAATAATCTTAGTCTCCCTGAATTCCAATGTTGATTGATCAATGGCCCATGGCAACGTATGCTCTTCATTCCTCAGGTCTAATGACCTCAGCCGACGTCCCAGGAGTCTTGGGGCACTATTTTATTAAGGAGGAAAATTGAAAGACCTGAAGGAGCTAGGCCTCAATTTTTATTTCTAACTTATTTCTGACTAATTAGTATGGACTCAAGGAGATGTCCGATTGTTGCATTAGAAGAGGTCTGCCTGAATCACAAATAAAGTCAGCTTATATTATTTAGCTAGTCCATGACTTTAAAATTTGCTTTAAGTGCTAAAAGCATACTTATCTATGATGACTGACTCAAATTGTTCTTTCTCATACATAAAACATTTTAATGCTTTTATTCCATTTCTTTCTTTATTTTTTCAAGGGTTTTCCCCACCTCTTAACTACATGATAGGACATTTTGAGCCAGTTGTTGACATCTAATGGATTGATTTACACAGTTCCATCTTATTCTTTCTAGAGGTAAACAAAGAGGATCAATCACACCTCTAATTCTGAATTCCATATCTGCATGGAGGAGTATCATCTAATATTAATAGCAGGAGGTATAATTTATTTTCACAATAATCATATGCTGTTACATTGTCCATACTTAAAGAGAACTCTAGAAAGATTTTAAAATGCACATTTTTGAACTCCATTGATTAGGTAATAAAAATTACAGTTCATGAGTATCATTGGAGTCCTTGGTATCAAAACCTAAGTCAGACTGGCATTTACATGTGGTGGGAGCTATGAACTTTCTAAAAAAAGATCAGGAAAATCTCTTGGATGCATTGTTATTGGCAAAAATAAGTAAGTCAACAGGGTTGTGCTACTTCATTCCACTTCTTCCTGAATTCTTGTTAAACTGTAATGCAAGGGAAAAAATGTGGTTTTGTGACCAGAAAACAGAGGTTTAAACCTGTTTGACTTTAGAACATTAACCTTACATCTCAGACACTCAATTTCTGAAAAACATGGGATTAATAAACAACTAACAACAACTTTCGCAGCATCAGTGAGGTGTTTATGGAATCACATTGAGATTGGTGAAATATAACGTGTGCGTGTGTGTGTAATTACTAGTCAGGAGCTTTTTGAAAGAGCGATTTCGTGCTTCGCTCAGTGTGGCTCTACACGACAGCAAGTGTGACGAGGCAAGTGGCCTGCCAAGGCGCGCTGTTTCCAGCTCCTGATCATTTATCAACTATGTTCCTTCTGACCCTCTGTGCTTGAAAAGACAGAAAACAGGAATGGTTAAGGAGCCAGGAACAGTGTTTTCATTTTGCAGCTGAGGTTAGAGAGGTTAATCACAGGTTTTTGAAACTGAAATTGACTAATACATGGACAGTACATAAAAAAGTATCCAACACATACACACTTGACACATGTTAGCCCTTACTATCTTTATTGCCAACATCTGACTTCAACATCCAATCATTCCTCACTATTGTGGATTATTGTAATAACGTCCTATCTGGAGTCATTATCATCGGTCCTGGCTTGTGAGATTTCCACTTGTGGATTTAACAAATCTCAAGTTTATCCTATGTTTTATGAGACTTGGTCCCTCCTATTGCATTATAACTATGTGGGTGGTAATTACATTTCTTCCCTTGTTTAGAGTTACACTCTATTTAAATAAACGCATATTTTGTGTACATAGCTTTTCTTTCTAGAAATTATAACCACTGCTTCCTTCATTCCATTTCTGTCTGCACTATTTAGATTTCACCGTAGCAAAAACACGACACACGTTTGAACTGACGCCATTTTAAGTTCACTTTCTATTACTAACGTCAAGTAGCATTCCTGCAAATGCAGGAAACAAAGAAAGTCAAGCTGGTGTATCTAATAGAGTAAAACCTACCTAGGTTTCCACTTTGTATCTGACTTTGGCATTTAGGCCAATGTTTTCCATTCCATTTGCTCTCTCTTAACTTACATCAAAATTAAAGTAAGTTTCTACTACGCCTAGTTCTATGAGAGAGCCTTGAAGACATTAGTACGTGGCCACTCATTCTCATGCTCGGTAGCTGAACGACTTCGGAATCAGTGAACATTAAAGAGAAGATCAGAAATGCAGAGTGAGACCTTGGAAACGATTTAATTTAATTCCCCTGTTTCACGGGGGAGAAAATTAAGTCCCAGGATGATGTCCTACAGCGCTATTTAGAGATGTCTCTGTTTTAAGAACACAGCCCTCCCCGGTCACTCCTCAGCACCCTTTGGACTTTTCCCTCATTTTTCCATTTCCACCTGTGAAGACATCAGTCAGGAGCCCGAGCCCATTCGCCCAAGGGAGTTGGCTGACGGTCACCAGACACGCTGTGCTGCGAGGGCCTTGCGTGGAAATAGAACAGTAGCTCTTTTCAACATATTTATCCTTTTATTCATATTTTATGGCCGCGATATTTCTCCATTCGTAATGTGGTTATATTACTACGTCATCTTAAAAAAAAAAAAGTACTGAAAATGCACGTGTACACAGAACTATATGTTTTCTTTTAAAATTGAGAAATATGAAGTGTGAGACTCACGGAAGAGTAAAATTGGAAATGGCATTACAGATCACCAGCTTAATCGTCCTCTTAACCACAGTAGCCTCATTTATAAGATAAGGATGATGGAATTTATTGCAGATCTTAGAGTAGGAACCAAAAAGACAGGCAGGGGAACAAAAAGTGCTGATGACAAACACGACAAATCCGAGTGGCAACTCTAAATTGGCTAAAAGATACTCCAAATTCCCTGAAGAACTCCAAACAAAAAGCTTCTTTAAGGACATATACTCGTAAAGCAATCCTATAATAAATCCTATGTCTTTTAGTAACTGTGAGGCATATTTCACATTGTCAAGCTACTTACAGTTTTGCCAAGGCCATTTTTTAAAATACGACCTAAATAATAAGATGATATTAAGATTTTTCTACCAACGTCTAAAATGAAAAAAAAGAAAAGAGAAAAGTTCTATTCCTCTTGATTCTTTTCCTGCTACACGTTGTGTATTGTTAAGAACCCAGAGCAATAGTCATTCATTATCACCCATGCGTTTTTATTTAGGTTAATGAATCCTCAGTGTATTGGGGCTACAGTGAAAAACAATTGTGAATCCTTGTTTCAAAAAGTTACGTGTTTGTCCAAAATTAATCTCAGCAGGTTCTGATTTTAAACAAAGCTTTGATGGAGGCTTAAGTTAAAAATAATAAAAGGGGGTTCTAAACGTATTTGTATTTAAAGATCGATTAAAGGAACAAACGTGCTTTTTCAGATGGGAAAATGCCAAACACTATTCTATACTCTTCCTCACTATCTTCTCAATTTGTTTTTGTGAGTTTTTTTTTTCCCCAAAAATGTTTTGGAAAAGTCTCAGTGACTCCCAAACAGCATAAATTCAACTCCATGCATTTTATCTGGGTTTTCCCTGACTGAATTACAGTTGATTCCCAGTGTAAATAACTTACAACAATACAATAAAAAAATGTTTCATTCTCTTTCTTCTGCTTAAAAAAATAAGTCAATAAAAGAGTGTGATGATTACATCAAAAACCGACATTTCATGCAAAGGGAAATTTGCGTTTACTTGTATCCCAGGTTGAGTCTTCTAATATAATTTAAAAAATTTTTTTTTCTTTATCTTATACTTCAAAGCACAACATTGTTTTGAGGACAGAAAACTGGGGACCCCAGAGGAAGCCCAGACAGGATGGGTGGGTGGGATAAAAAGTTCAAAGTATGCCAGCCTGGTCTCACATCCTTCAAAGAGAAGTCGAAAAGGCCAGGAAAACTAGTGCTTTGCCATTAATTATTGACGGGACATCTTAAGAGGGTTGCCCTCGCTAGATCTATCGATTTCTCATTGGGAGCAGACATATTTTATTTCCTGCGCCTCGTAGCTATTCCACCATTAAGGTTACTCTCTAATTTGCTTTGGCTCTGATACTGCTCAACCATCAAAACAAAGATTCGGAATTACGGCTAGTCTTCAAGGGACGCAGTTACTTCTTTAGAAAACACCACCCTGTATAAATGTACTCAGAAAACCCGGGTTTTCAAGAGAGATGTGAAATCAGGGGTGATCTTTCCTCAAACAGTGCATAAAATTTTATGATCTAAATTTATATTTTTATATCTCAGGGTTGAAAATGCCAGTGCTTCCCCACTTTGCGCTACAATTCATGTGTGATTCACAGTAGGGTTGACGTGGGCTGGGCGCAAACCTTCACAGACCGTCGCAGGGCTGTGCGAGGAATATTCTTTCCTAAAGTTACAAAAACTAAACAGGAAGAAATAAGTCAGCGGCTGTCACTCACGAAAGAGAAGCCATGCTCAGCGCAAACAATACGAAAACTGTCCGTCTCGTCCCATCTGTGGGAAGTGCTCCCTACTAGAGTGCTCCCGATTCCTCACTGAACAGAAAGCCCCTTTGAGCATCCTGCCTCCGCACATGCACTGGTGTTCGAACTGTGTAGAATATTCCCGTGGCTGTTTCTCCCATGTGTCTTAGTGCATTGCAATGGTGGGAGCCTCGAAATACAACAGCACATGAGGGAGGCAAGATGAGGGTCTGCCCAAACACAGAAACCTTCACGGCAAACCAGCAAAGCCTCTCGTTGGAAACGCATCACTGCCTGGAGAAGAGATTTGTCCTAGGGTCGATGCGTGTCAAGCCCCGGGCTACTTGCAGATCTAAGGAATTTCAAACAGGGGCACAGACTATCATTAAAACCAGAAACAATGCATAGCCTTATTTCTTTAAAGAAAAAATCAGTCCTGGAATGATTTCAAATCACTGAAGGGATAATAAGGAAAAAAACAAGTGAGTAATTCAAATACCAGCATAATATTTAAAACAAAACAGTAATAACTTTACACTATGAAGTCAAAAGTCAAACTGTTACCTAACGATGACACAAACTCAGATAAAACAAGGGATAGTTTTTGCAGAAGCTCTCCTTGCATATAATGCAAGAAAAATGAAAACGTTTGTAATTCTGTGTATGTGTTTGTGTGTGCTTAAGAATTGGTCCTGATTTAAGGCAATTAATTAAGCAAGCACTCAGAAAAATTATTCACATTCTTAATGTAATAAGTACTTAAGGATATCTTTCACTTCGTAAAAAATAAAACTAAAAGATCAAAATGTTAGCATCATTTATAAAATGATTGGCAGCAATATTGACATCAGGGAAGCGTAAAAAGTATAAAAGATTTTGGAAATGTTGCTCAAATACTCAGCATATGAGGCTTTTGCTTCCCAATAAGGCGACCAAGAAGTCTGGTAAGCTGACCCGCTCCCTCATTCCTCTTCCTGCAACCACAGAGCTGAGCGTGGGGTGAAGGCACCCCCAGACCAGGGCAGAAAATGGGGCAGAGCTCTGGGGCAGGAAAGTCCTTTGGTTTCCAGGAAATAAAATCATAGATTACTTGGTAATGATAGTTAAAGATTTTTAAAATATTCTTTAGGAAACGAATAAATCAACCAAATCAAAAATAATAATGATAAACATGGAAAGAGTTGGACAATAAAGGTAAAATTGTGTATTTTATACACACAAGGCAGACATCGCATGCATGCATACACACATATGGGTGTGGGTAATTTGAAATCCAGTAGAGAACAGTATCATTTTTGACTGAATACGGCACATTGACAGAGAATCATCACTGCATAGAATACGTATGTCCTCTCATTTTTGAAGTCGGAAATAAAGGAGAGTTTTAAAAAGCCATATGTCTAGAAAGCATCTTAGATACTATGGTATCAAGAAGGAAATCATTGTTAAAAACCTTACAAAACAAACACAACTGCAATACAGTAAAAGGGCGCATAAAATGCAGTGTTAAAGCAGTTTTTAAGAGGAATTTCATAACTTTAAGTACATTTGTCAGAAAAATTGAATGAAAAAGGACAGTCAAACCATGTAACACAAAAATTAGAACAGGAACGACAAAATCAACCCCAAGAATGAAGCAAAGTTATAATAAAAATGAGGGAAGAAAATAATGAAATAAATAACATAATCATGATAACATGTGATAGCACAATAGACAAAGTTAAAATAAAAGATTTTAAAAAGTAGATTAATAAGAAAAAAATCTGGAAAGACTATTCAAAAAACAGAGAATTTAGAAATAAACAGAATATAAAACTTTAAAAGTTTCAGAACTACAAAGAAATTAGACATGTCCCCAAATATGAATAATTAATAATGAAAATGAATACATATAATTATATTTGAACACATATTAATGGACAGAAAAGCTCAAAGCAATTAAAATGTTAAAAATTTTCATTTGACATAAATACGCACACACGCACACAACGTCTTCTTAAGTTTTGTTACTTTCAAACTTGCAGAGAACCCTTGTATTACAAAAAAATGTTACAATGAGTTGTTCAGTCAATGCTATTTCTTTACACCTTAGGTAGTATCATACTGATGTTTAAAAAAGAAACTAGAAAAGAAAGTAGGACCATTTCACTTTTAAACTTTAATCGATAATATTGTATTTAGAATATTTTCACCTGACAGTGGACAGTTAAGGGTATTCAAGAAATGAATAGTTGAATATCAGGAAATCTGTCAAGGAAAATAAAAACCAACCTGAATCAACCCAGGGCCATGAAACCAGCTCTATAGCCCAAGGTCCACCCATATTGTTCAGACTAGTCATTCCTGAGCAGTTCCCCTGCCCCACCTGGCCTTTCCTTTGGAGAACAAGAGGGAGGCTCTGGCACTCCCTGCCTGCCCCCCACCCCCGACAGACCCGGTGCTTCCCCGGGGGCCCTGCGTGGTGTGGCGCAGCCCCCCCACCTCAGGAAATGCAGCTGGTTCTTCTGCCAATGACATCAGCCTCTCTGTGTCACCACTCAGGCACCTCCATAAAGTAAATCCCGTGGGTACATTTTAATACATAGTGACCTCCAAGCTCCACGTACTTCTCCTCTGTAACACATCAACCTTTTCAATCTCACGTATTTTACGTGACAATTTGTTTAGTAGTTGTATGCCCCACCAGACTGCCTGTCAAATTTCATTGTTGCTCCTCATTTTATTTCAAGCACTTAGCACAGTGCCTGCCAGGTGGAATATGGAGACCGATTTCTTAAACAAACGCATGAATAACTGTATATAAAATAGCAACAAGGACACCCTGTGTCAAAACTTTCAAAATCCAGGAAACGTTTTACCCAGACGCAGCATTTACTGTTAGCTGTGTTCTTAATTAAACGAAAATGAGTGCACATTAATCAATGGAAGAGTCGACCGTGGAAGAAGCTAGATTAAAAAGAAAAAGAAGAAAAGTCAAAGGAAGCTGAAAAAGTAAAAATTATTGTTAAATAATACCTTTAAAAATTTTAAACGATAAAAGAATACATGTAATTTAAAAATTATCACAATAATTTATTCTTTTGGAAATGGAACATCAGTAAAATAATCAGACGTCTAGCATAATACCTCGATATTCTCAATTCCAAGATGCGTATTTCTCACTAAAGAATTCTTTTTATTGGATCTGTATTTAAGACCAAAAAAAAAAGGAAAAAAGGAATTCTTTTTTAGATATCTGAGTGTTTCATGCAATTGAAATATGCACTTAATTGACAGTGTTTTATTTTCCCTCTTCAATTTACTATTCAAATTATAATGTTTCTTAAATGTGATGATGTCTTTAAGCGAACACTCTAAGGGTATGCTAGTAAAAAAAACACATAAGCAAAATTCAATATGAGAAAATAGAAGCAACAACAGAGTTTTGGTTAAAAATTGATTTTGAGATAGGAGTTCCCACAGGCTACATATGTAATTGTGATCTGATGAAAGGAAACTGATAGATTGTTATATGGAAAACAGGAAAATAAAAAACAAGATAAATATATGCTCAGGGAAAGACTGTCCTTGGTTAAAAGTAGCTCCAAGCGTAGCAACAAGTGCTTGAATTTTGCATTTGAGTGCTGCTTCATTATGTCACTAAGCTGTTCTTTTCATATCTTCTTTCTGCATCCGTTTCTATCCACTTTATAAATGAGAGCTTAAATCTGAGCATTTAAAAATGAATTGGGCACAATGTTAACAGCCTTAAAATAATAAGTGTCTTCAAATAAGCAAATGCTGCTTCAATTTTATATATTATTGAAGATAAAATGTTTTGCTCAATGTGTATTTCAGAATTCCTCATAACAGACCTAAGTAAAAAAAAAATATCATGAATGTTCATCCTAACAGTATTGACACACTTTCAATATATATTCTACCCCATTTATCAATTTTGGGTAAGATGAGTGTATGATTTGGAGGGATAAAAGAATAGAATTTAACTCAGAACTAATGCTCTTCCCAAAGTTATCAATGAAGTAAATGAATAATTTTATGGAATTATTTAAAACTGTTCTTCATTTTCAAAACAACCTTAGGAACTTAAATTTGCACAGCACCATTAGGGTTCCATAAAAATTGTTTGACAAACACTGGTTTAGAGCAGGCAGGTCTTCCTCATGATTCTTTACAGGTCAATTGGCTCAAGACAATGAAAATATTTCCCATTCTTAGAGATATCGCAATTATAAGCTACCCGGCTGATAACCAGTTCTGGCTTCTTCTGTGGACCCGTGGATGAATTCTGGCACAACCCAGCCATGCTGGTGGAAATGAATAGCTGTGTTTTAACTCAGTAGCGTCATCTTCTTACGTATTGAAATTATGACACAAGAGCATGAAACAGGCAGACCTGAAGAATGAAAGAAAACACGGAACAGAACATGTTTTCTAATATTTGGGTTCAAATGTAGTATATACGTGTGTGTGTGTGTGTAAGTGAAGTCCACATAAAGTCCACAACACACAATCTCACACACACACGCAACAGAGAGAAATACTGAATGAAATCAAGGCAATAATGGAATTGAGAGAAAGAGAGAGCTCTCTTAGCAACCTGCTCTATAAAAGGATTAAACAGATTACAGATTGTGACCTTTGCCTGAGGAGAAGACACTCAAATTCCAGGTAAGACGGCAGCCCCGCTCCAGTCCACGTTCTGAACTAGGCTGGTGCACAGAGAGTCTGGCCTGAGCTCGTTATGAATAATTCATATCTCATCTATCTTTTGAAGAGGTGTTAAATCGCCCTTTTGGCGTGTCTGTGGTTTCTGAGGAATGTGTTCACACCTCATTATCACTTGGTGATGGACTCCTGAGAGAGTATGTAATTGTCTTGGAACCAAGGTCTTTGTCAGTATGGTAATGCATGATTTCAGGACAATATGACGTCCCTTGTGGCCACAAAGGTAAAAAGTCTGCAGCAGAAGGCAGGATAACGATTATTTTTCCCTGTTAACTTTCAGAGCAATTTCACTTTTCTCTAATATTTGTTTCAATTAGAATTCAC
>CAUYRT010072351.1:0-51173 GCA_963574885.1 Lepilemur ruficaudatus
GATAAATATGATTCTTGTATGTCCACTTAGGTATTGATGAGTTAATACCAATTTGCTGGTGAGTACAGGTGGTGCTTATTTTTCCATTCTTGGGATACTTTACTTAGTAGAATGGGTTCCAGCTCTATACAGGAAAATACAAGAGGTGCTATATCACCATTGTTTCTTATAGCTGAATAGCACTCCATGGTATACATATACCACATTTTATTAATCCATTCATGTATTGATGGGCACTTCGGTTGTTTCCACAACTTTGCAATTGTGAATTGTGCTGCTATAAACATTCAAGTGCAGGTGTCTTTTATATAGAATGTCTTTTGTTCTTTGGGGTAGATGCCCACTAATGGGATTGCTGGATCAAATGGTAGGTAGATCTACTTGTATAGCTTTAAGGTATTTCCATATTGCTTTCCACAGAGGTTGCACTAGTTTGCAGTCCCACCAGCAGTGTAGGAGTGTTCCTATCTCTCTGCATCCACGCCAACATTTATTGTTTTGGGAATTTTTAATAAAGGCCATTCTCACTGGAGATCAATGATATCTCACTGCAGTTTTGATTTGCATTTCCCTGATGATTAAAGATGTTGAGCATTTTTTCTTATGTTTGTTGGCCATTCTTCTGTCTTCTTTCTTAACGTTATCTTTTAATTTCTTACTTCATTTTCCTTTTTTGCTCATTTCTTTAACTTTGCAAGCATTTCCCCCAAAATATCTTTTTCAGCCTTTCTTTTGTTTTCTCTCCATTTCTTCCTCCTTTCCTCCCTCCCCTCCTCCTCTTTCTGTCTCCAGTATCTTCTGGCAATTTGTGGCTTGCCTCTTCTTTTCTTGATCTCTTAGTCCTGTACCTGGTTTTTTGCTGGGCTTTTGTTTATATATGGGGAGTGGGCTTGGCTGGAGAGTGGAGTAGTTTTTTGTTGCTTTGGGACCTCCCTTCCTCTAACACCTCCTGCTTCTCTTTTCTTTCCTTTTCTCTTTTTTCCCCTGACCCCTTTGATCTTCCACTTATCTTCTAAGTCATTATATTCAGTCTTAAAAAATTTGACATTTTCTTTTCTTACATCTTTCTTCTGACTTTGGAAAACGTCAGTAAACAATAGCTAAAGCTTGCCCTCCTTAAAATAAACTTTCAAATGGGCACATACATTTATATATATGTAATATGTGTAGAAATGTACATAGATACATATAATTTCCTTTATCATTGATAGTGACTCTAGTAGATAAAAAAGAAGATAAAACAGGAGTTGAATGTACTCACATCAATACATGGAAATAATCTATTAGAACTACAAAAACCCTAAAATAATAATCTTGGAAGCATTAATACAGATTAATTTTTGATAAAAATAAATATACTTTGGAATATAACAATATACCAATTTCCTTGGAATCATTAGTATTATGTATGGAAATCTAAAGTTTTTTTAAATTTAATATAAAAAATTTAAAAAAAATATATTTTATAATAGAAAAAAATATGGAACGCTTCACGAATTTGCGTGTCATGTGTCATCCTTGCGCAGAGGCCATGCTAATCTTCTCTGTATCATTCCAATTTTAGTATATGTGCTGCCCAAGCAAGCACTGAAATCTAAAGTTAATTTTGAAATTTCTGATCAACAGCAATAAACTATATGCCCCCAACACCCTATGATTTTCCTCACAGAAGGCAGGTCATTTATAAATAAATTTTATATAATCTAAAACTCACATATTGACTTATGCTACCAAAACACAGCCTGGAGTAAGCAGAGAAACAAATAAATCAAATAGACAAGTATATATAAAATAGGCTATTTTAAAGATAACAAGGGCCAGATTTTATTAACTAATTTATGACCTACAGTCTACTGGCAGAGGCCTTACTCTTCCCCAATTTCAGTCTTTCTGAGCAGGATGAACAGACCAGAAGGCTTGATGGTGTGCAAAGCTCACATCTTTATCTCTGCAAGACCTTTATTTGGGGGTCTGGAAACAGAAGTTTTCACCATTTTTCATTGATTATAATGTTTGATGTGTTTTCTCTTTGCTGCAACCTTCACTTTGGATCATTCTGCCAGATTCCTTCATTATCTTCAATCTACTGGCAAATAATTTATTGGCAGGTAACTACATTCATGGACAAAGTGAACTCATTCTCTGGCTTGACACTGTCTAGTTCTGGCTTCCTTCTATTGCATTGTGACTCCTAAAACATCCAGGCTTGGAGCAACTACTATTGAACATGCTAGTTGGAAGTTTCTATGGAATGCTCCTGCTTTGAGCTCAGCAAAGCCACAGCCAAGTGGGACTTTATGAAGTGAGAACAGTGGTATCTTTGGGAGATTCAATTCAGATTTAAAATTGACTTTTTTAAACTGCCCTTATGTCTTGAAATGCATTTGCACCAAAATGGGCCATGTAGAGGAAAAATTATGAAGGCAGGGAAAAGCATGGAAAGAGGAAGGTCTTATACACCTAAGATTTCTATTTGAAATAACAGCTTCCACTCCACTTCCTTCCCCACACCTCTCACACACCTAAATCCCAATTTAGGTGTATACAAAAAATCTCAAATGTCCAGATCAAGAACCAAGCACAATCTCGTTGTCTGAACATTCAAACACATGCTTCAAAATCTTCTGCCCAAACATTACACAAGTGAAATGGCAAAATGGGATGCCCCCCACTGCTCTCACATATTTTTCTATATGAATGTAAGAGTTCATTATGTGGAAAAAAATAACTGAATAGGGTCTTGATGGGAAATGTAATCTTCTTAATAATTCAGGGAAAAATAAATGTGGTTTTACATACATACACTCAAACTGTAGGCATACAGTTCAGCTCTAAAATAAAGAGACTTAAATAATGTGTGCTAAGAACAAAGGTAAAAAATGAAACAAGGCAATCGGGTGAGAATTTTGGTAGTGACTTCGATCCTACAATACCATAACACCTGCAGAGAGGGAAGCTAATACCTGGATTCCACAGAACTTAACCCCACTTCCCCCTTACCTGCCCATTCCAAGGTTTTCCTAACCCTATGGCTGCAGCTTTCACTGCCTAATGACTCCCTTTAATGAGAGAATATTTGGAAGCCAGAAAGGAATTCGCTGAGGTCACCCAAGGGCAGTGGAATTACACATGTCATATAAAATGCTCTTGCTAAATCGATGCTAGAAAAACAGAATGGTAAAACCTTCACCCAAACCCTACTGGGAGTGTGAAGTTAATGGAGTGTGCTCATCTGTTAGTGCAAACTCTCGGGTTACACTTTCCTAAATCCTATAGTCCTCTTACAAGTGATAAGGGATCTCAGCTGAGAAAAGCAATGTAGCTTGTTCCTATATGGGAACCCTTAATCCAGGTTGAGGGGAGGGGGTAAAAAGATTGGAATGAAATAGAAGGAATTCACCAGACAACTGAAGTTAATAGCTGCCCTGTACATTATCAACAAGGAGAAAACTTCACTTAGGTAAACTTACAGAGTGTTGAGATCTCAGCTGTCAAGACCCTCACCCACCACCCCAGCCCTGTCCCCACCCCAGGAAGTTATTGAAAATAGCTATTCGCCCTCCAGGCTCTGTTGCTGGGGAATTTGTAGAGTTATAATAGTAACTCATGTGTAGGACATTTGACCATATATAAGGTGATTTTCATTTATGTACACCTCATCTGCTTGTCCCAACAACTCTTGAGGTGGATGTTTATGATATAATTTTTAAAGATGGGAGAACTGAGGCTCAAAGAAACTTAGCATCACACAGCTAGTAAATGAATGAGCTAGGACTTGAACCCACCCCATGACTTTTAGTATCAAAGTTCGTGCATTTTCTACTCTATCAGGCTACAAATGATTCCTCTCCTTTATTCCAAACCAAGTCAACTTCCATTGTTCCCTACACCACTAACTCTCTAGTTATATGAACCAAATTCTTAGGAGTCTGACTTGACACCTCCTGGTCCCTCACCATCTCCCATGTCCCATTAATCATCCACTCCTGTCAAGTTCACCTCTGAAATACAACTGGAATCCATCCACTTCTCTTCATCTCTACCACCATGATGTTACTAATAATACAAGTAGATATTATCTTTGCTTTCCTAGGCTCCTGTTTGGTCCAGCCACATTCACTGTGATGGCCCTCTGATCTGATCTATTTTCCAGGTTGCTGCCAATGTGGACTTTTTGAAAGACCAATGTCATCCCTTGTTGAAAATTCTCTCACAGAATCTGCCCGTTTCTTACCCTTGCAAACACACTGCCTCACATCCTTTCCTTATATCTCTCAGCTCAAACATCCTTTTCTTGGGGAAGCTTTCTCTGACTTCCCTCTGGATTGTATATTCTTCTAGTACAAACTCATGGCAACATAAACCTCCACTTTATAGCTTTTATTCCAGGCACACCTTTACTCTTGTTTGTGTGATATTTCATCAACTTTTGTCTCCTACGTTTGACTGTTATCTACTTGAACGCAGGTTCCACTTTAGCCTTAGCATGTAGGGTGATGCCTTGTTCAGAGCAAGCATTTGATAAATATTATTGAATGAATGTGGAGCATCTCCTTTCTGTTTTTCTCTGCCTTCCATCTCTCCATTCCTCTCCCCTCATCCTTATCCCATTCCTGTCCCATCCTTCCCAGGACCTTGTTCTCTTAATTGGAAAGAAATACATGCCAAAGCAGTAAATATGGCAACTACAGATGTTGCTCTCACTCTATCACCCAGGCTGGAGTGCACCCTCTACTCCTGGGCTCAAGTGGTCCTCCCATTTCAGCCTCCTGAATGGATGGGACTACAGGCGTGTACCACCAAACCTGGCTAATTTTTAATTTTTTTTTAAAAGATGGAGTCTCACTATGATGCTCAGGCTGGTCTCAAACTTCTGGCCTCAACTGATCCTCCTGCCTCCGTGTAATCTGCTGGGATTACAGGTGTGAACCACCTCACCCTGCCAGACCCTCTTCATCATAGCAGTTCTTATTATTGTCATTTCAGTTGAGTTATAGGCATTATTTAAAACAAGCCTTATCCATTCAGAGAAGAGAAGTTGCAGACCTGGCAAAGCCACTCAATAAAAGAGGAAAGAGGAAAGATTTCGCCCAGATCAGAAAGACAGATCATCTCAGGGCTTAGGTGGTACCAGCAGAAAGTTGTCTGGACAGATACCCAGGAGACCTATGGAACCCACCAAGTGTGCTGGATCTTAATGCATTTGTGGATATATATTCAAAGTGTTAAAGAATTAGCTCACTGAGAGATGTAGTAACTTGGTGGACATTCCTCGGGAGTATAAATGGACAACTGCATTCCCTCACAGGACCATTTGAGGAAAGAATGTAGTCTTGATCGTTACCTTCTGGTATAAACTCAGAGATAGTAGAGAAGGTCTTTTTAAAGAAATGCTGCATTTTGGCACAGAGTATGATGGCATGGTACAGAAAAGCACAGACATGATGACTCTCAGTTGAAAAGTTGACACTTCTTAAGAAGTTTATCTCACTTATATTTTCCATTTATGTATGCCCAGGAGAAATATATGATTTTTAAATAATAGTCTAAGTCTAAAAGAGCTCTTTCAATAAATGTAGCATAAAATATTTAAGTGCTAAGAGAACACTGTGCTATAGATTAACTGGAGGAATTTTTTTCTTTCTTAGTGTTGTATCTTACCAATAGACAGTATCTGAGATTCAGTGAAAATAAGTCAGAAGTAGACAGTGGCTTGATCTACATTTTGATAAAGCCGATCTGCTTCCTCATCACACAAACACCATATGGCCCCCACTTGCAATGAATGAACTCTTGCCAGGGCATGTCAACCCATGGGACACATTCTCTCCAAGTCCTGGGAGCCACATCAGATTAAATGTCACATTCCACTGGGGTGGGTGTGATGGATTGGGGAGCCAGAGAAAGAGAGTGGGGTCTGAGGGTAACCTTAGGGGTATAATACCCTAAGAGAGGGTCATCTTCAAGACCCCTGGAAAACCGTTGCTATGAACTGAAGCCAGGGAGACAGTCTCCTTATTTTAAAAAGTGGCTTTTATTAATAAATTTATTAGCCCAGTCCCTCTGCCATTGCTATTGGAAAGATTTCAAGCTTTTAAATTAGTAAGTATGAAGAGAGCATTTTTTGCTTTGTTTATAAAAAGTGGTACTTTTGGGAAAACACCTGAAGAGTAAGAAACCTACACTGGGATAACATAGATTACTACAGAAGGAAGAAGTCTTTAGAACAAGAGTCTCAAACACAAAAACCTACAGGGGACAAACAGGTAATGCAAATAAATAGGACGACCTGGTACAAGACAACAGAAGGTATATCATGCTTCACTGAAACACAAATTTCAAATCGAGTGGGTAAAATTACATAAGGGCCACAAGTGTGTGTCTGCTTCTACTTCTTCAACCCCTGAATTGCTTACCTGAAGATGTCTGATCCATTCCCACCCATTTCAGATCCAACCAATATTTACTGATTGACCTTATGCCCAGTGTTGTGCCAGCTGCCTTCACAGACGTGACCATTTTTAATACTCATAACCATTCAATGAAGTGTGTATTTGTGTCTCCATTAATAGATGAAGAAATTGAATTCACTAGAAGTTTAAAATGATTTGGTCAAACCCACCATCCACTGCTTTGGGAGAAACCTGGGAAACACTACCATTCTTTTGATTCCTAACTTTAAGCCAAGATATCAGTTTGAGTAAACTTGTTATCTGTTCTCTGGTAGTTTATATACTGTTTTGTTCCCCAAGGCAATACATGATGAGTGTGTCAGTACATATATAAATATCTGCACAATTAGATACTCTGGGGGGGGGGGGAAATAATTTTGGTTTAAATAATCAAGGCCTCTGCTGTAGAATGATATCTATAAATAATGCAGGACATCCTGGCTCAAGCTCTTTGACCAAAATTCCAATTCTGTCACGTGTTAAAACTCAAACTGTCAAATCGAGGAGGTTCTGCTTAATTTCATTTCTGTCTCAAGTTTAGACAAGTGAAGAGCAACTCACAAGAGAGTGTGAGGATACTTGCTCACATATGGTCAGAGCCATTCTTTATGCAGCTTCAGCTATTAAGTACCACGCATATCTGAGAGTGCTATATTCCCCAAAGCACTGCAATCCATTTTATTTTCTTTTTAAATAAAAAATAACATTAACTGAACCACTGACATTAATATTTACAGTAACCCAATGTCTTTGAAAAGTTCACAGAAGATCCCCTTATATGTGGTTGTGAGCAACTAATTAAAAAATGGAAATGTACTTTTATATTTAACTAGAAGTCTTAGTCTTGACTATCACCTCACCATCTAACCTTTCCTCAGATATAAATATATTTTAAATTGATTTTACCAATGCCCTAGGTACTTGGAAAATTCCACTGTTGCAAATCAGTCATTAATTCACAGTCCTCAATTCTCAGCCTTGCATGTATGATCTTAGAAGTGACAGCAGCTGCTCTTGTCTGCTACACGAGAATTGTTACTGAAACTTGTACCTTAATAATTTCCAGTGGTTACAAGCCATTATAAAAGCTCTCAAGTTACCTAGTACTCTAGAAATATTAATAGCTCTTCTCTGTGTGGCGCCCCAGGAATCCCTGACAACCTGAGAGAGTGGTCTTGAACATTACATTAACAAAACATAAAGTGGCATCATCTAGCTCTCAGTTATTTATGGATGCTCTGCAGGGAGATTCAGGTGGTGTCTTTCCTCTGTAAGCACACTAAGTTTATTGGCATCTACCTGGCATTCATCTGGTCAATGAAAACGTGACCATCTTTTCGTGTCAGTTACCTGTTCACCGCCCACCAGTTGGGAAACTCTGACTTATAGGATGATCAGCAATAAAAAAGTCGGTGATCAAGTAAGTTTGCAGCAAATCATGCTTCACATGCTGCATACTATTCAGGTATTGAGATTTCTCTTTGCAGAAATACTATCAGTTACATGAAGACTTGGTTTAAATTCCTCTGTATCTTATATACCTGCTTTTCCTCTACAGCGTTTAACATAGGACTTCAAAAGGCACTCAATAAATATTTGCTGAATGAATGTAACAGGAATTAATAACACAAAATGTCTTTGAAAGGTAATTGATATCAAATGGTAGGCAGAGGAAGCTAGAGAAAGTTCACCAGGGATAGGACTGCTGTGTACAAATTTGGTACAGAGTCCAAGGAAAGGATTTGTATTTAATAAATAACCTTTAAAGCCAGGTTTTTTTTTTTATGGCCATTGCCCCTGCACCAAGCCACACTGGTGGCAGGAGAATCCCAGCCAAACAAACCCTGATAACAGTTTGAGAAAGGGAAGTATAAACAATAACTAAACGTTACAAAGGATCCCAAAAAGAAACACTTTGCCATCAGCTTTTCAGGAAATCTCTAAGAATACAACAAAAACAACACACACACACTATAGAACACCTCTTTAAATTCTTTGTGGAATAAAGAGGACAAACTCGATGACATATATAGAGGGCCTTAACACTCTAACAATCACATGATAAAAATTAGGTGATTTTTCTTTTCATTGAGCCCCAAGGCCCAGGTTAACAAAGTGTTGTGGCATCTTGACTTGCTTGATCAATATTCTGGACCTGGATTGTCAAAGGCAGTTTTCTAACTTTTACACATCATGACAGATGTAGAAATTGATCCTATCTGTATGATATATTGGGGTAAACTGAGGAAGACACATGGTCCAGAGATAACCTTCGTGGGATCCACTCAGTCCAAGCACAGTCTCATGGCTTGGGTGCCAAGAAAGATCAATAGCTGGTCTGCAACCCACTCATCATCTACCAGTGCTCTATGGTAGCTTTGTCCACAAGAGGCTTTGTCTTAAGGAATATTCCTCAGGTGATCAGCCTAGAAACAAGCCGTCAAATAAGTTTGCAGCAACCCATATTTCATATGGTGCATAATATGCCTCTCTTGGGGAGTCAGAACACATATGAATGAATGAACATATTAAGGCTCTGAGAAGAACTATTTCCCTTAGTTTTTCTCCCCAGTATTTTTAAATCTATTTAACCAGGGCACCTACTAACATCTTGCAGGTCTAAGGAGGTTGTCAAAAGGTTAAACCCTTCACACAAGCAAACAGTGCCAGTGACTCAATGAGGGTTAACGCAACCATATAGCATCCTGTCTTTAAATGAGTTTGGACACTAGACTTCAATCTTCAAAAAGGAATCCTCCTGGAACTCTGTTAACATCAGTGTTAAATACTATAAACAATATTAGTACCCCCAGATGAGCTGCCGAGGAGCCAGGGATGAGTAGATTCTAGAGCCGAGACTCTCAGTCATCTGCAGTAATTCATGTGCCACTGGCAAGGAGAATTCTAAACAAGAGATCCAAAAACCCTATGTGTACCCACCCCCACCCTCCCCCACACCCTCCCTACCTCCCCACCCCAGGAGACTTATCTGTCTTTTTGGTTATATATTCCCTTGGCTGTTAATGTAATTAGTGTATAATAACTATGTACATATCAACTCACAGGAAAAACGGCAGACGCGCTGGTAGATTTGGCTCGGGGCCATCTCATCGGCAGGGTGAGACAACCTGGTATTAAACCATCTGTTATTAACTGTATATTTTAAAATAGTGTTTTGTGTCTCCTGGGTTACTGACTTCTATTGACAGTGACATAATATCAAGACTCCTATTTTTCTGAGCAGCACCGAGGAGATAACAAGCTTTAAAACATTTGCATTGTCCCCTCTGTTCTGCTGCTTGTGCTATTAAGAATTTTATTTACTAAAATGTCTACTGTATTATATACACTGCTTTTCCGTGTTTCAGTCTCATGGAGGTGAGCAGGTTTCATTTAAACTGTGTTACTGTGAAAATTATGCTTTTTAGAGTCAAAGACCCTACATTAAATTGGGCATAGCCTTTGTCTTTATGACTAGGCAGTTGCCAATCCTTGTATTAAATCAATAGTCTTACTAGGGAATGAATTATGACTTGTAATTTTTTAAAAAAGTGGTTATTTTCTCAAATCTGCTTGTTTGCGCTGATTGCTTTTCTTTAAATTAATTTAAGAATTAATTTCATAATATCAGAAATCTGAAATTGGGTCCTCGTGCCACTTGTTGCTGTCAGTAGCACAATCTTGCTCCCCAAACTCTTAGGATAAGTCTCTGTGCATGACTAAAAATGACAATATTCCTTTCAAAGACAAGCAAATTATTCAACACAATTATCCAACCCAACTCAATTCAGAAAACCACCTCACCGTGAAAAAATAAAAATAAAAATTTGTACCTGATTTCAAATCACTTTTGGCAGCTATAAAAAATTGAGTTTCTTTTAAAAAGCTTTACCTGTGCCCCAGAACTCAGTTGAAATAGTTTTTTTTTTTTCTTTCCTGGTTGCCTCTTACAATTGGCTGTTCCTAAATATAACAAATATTTCCCTGTGAGTCTGTTAAACACTTTCACATTTCCATCTTTAATTACATTCAGATTGAGATTTTTGTATACGTGTAGCATACAGCCAAATTTTAACTCAACTGACCGCAACGCCTTTGACAGAAAGCCTTTATTCATAGTTCTCACCATATATATAAATAGTCATACGCTCCTTGTCAAAATGCAAGAGCAAGCTTCTTTACATTGTCTAGAACAAAGAGGCCAGCTCGGCTTCTTTCTTTCCTCAGTGTCTCAGAAGGTGTCCTTTATTACATGGGCAGGATGCAAGGATTTTTGCTGCCGCGGGAATGAAAAATGATACCTTCAGATTGCCTTTTTAGTGACAAGTTACACTTTTGCAGACTATCACACTGCCTGTGGTTTTAAGAACCCCTCTTACATTTTACTATTACTTCCTTGGAGGTTCAGCCTTCCTCGCAAAGTATCCCGAGGCTCATTTCCACTGTTTTCGAGTACAACAAAGATGAGAAAGTTTGCTCATCGCGATGGTATAGAAACTCTTGCCTAGGAAAAACACTGTCTGGAACGTCTAAGGTACTAAATTCACTGCCTCTGTGGACTTTTGGTGTGCAAAACAGGCAGAAAAAGTTGTCTGGAGGTATTTGCAAAACCTTGTATTTGTTCAGGAAGGAGCTGTGGGGTTAGAGGCTGAGCTACGCCTCTCACTTTGCTTCCTGGGTGAGAGCAGAGAGGCGTGCCACTTAGCAGAAGCAAGCAGAGAGAGAGAGCGGTAAGACTCACCGGCTTCCCCATTTTTCCCAGGACGGGGTTTTTGTTCCTCAACTGTGATCTGGAAAAGGCAAACCCGTAGGTCCTCCAAGCAGGCTGTTCTGGGGCAAGTGCCGGCTCTTTGCCTCGGATCAGCTGAATGGCTGGGGCATTCAGGAAGCTTGCTCTGTCCAGCTCGGAATCACTCCCCCTCTCCAGGGTGTGTGCTTACACGCCTCTCAGTCAGCGCAAAAATCCGCCAAACTCAGGTCAGCCTAACAGGTTTCCTTATATAGGTAAACACGAATTGCATTCCTGGTGAAAGAAGTTAACTAGAAATCCTGGTAACCTGGTTAACTCTACACACGCCAGAATGGCTCAGAGTCAGCCTGTGTAGGGTTTTGGTTGCAGTACAAAGGGATTTGTGCGATTTAATTAAAATCATCTTTATCCTGGCAGTCTGTAAAATTGGCCCTTCTAGTATAACTGTGAGTCAACAGCTAGTATTTTATATCATGGGCTGTGACCAACCTTATATTATCTAAAGGCATTGTAGGAAAAAATCCCCAAAGTATAGCATATTATAATTTGTCTTTCATGTTTTTAAAACCAGGGTAACTGGTCTTGAGATTATTTTCAAAGAAGTGACTAGAACATGTGATAGGAAGAGAATGTGAACAAACCTCCATCAAATAAGGCTCAAATGCCTTACTTGAGCATAGTAACTAACAGTTATTCAACTTTCTCAGGCCTTTAGTAGATAATGCAATAGGATCACTTTGCGTTTACTCCCTTTACAATGCAGTAATTGGTACTGTATTTTTGATAGGCAAAATGACAGATAATAACATCTATTCCAGTAATAGCCTCCCTAAGCCCACATGTTGATATTTTATTTGATGGTTTCAGGAAAGAAATCTAAGACTTGTGAATTTGCATAATTATATGTAAAAAATTTTAAACAACTTTCTGGATTTAGGAAGATAAGAAACTACATCTAAGAATTCTGTGGGAGGCCTAACTCTAGGTTCAAAACACAGGTTTTAAATGTAAATATGTAACTTATATCAATTGTCTAATAATTAGCTCTTTCCCCCATATTTATCTAACACCTAGTAAAGTACTAATTCTTTTTAATTCTAACCAATTCCACTGAAGACTTACTATGAAGTAGAGATGAGACTATACATTGGACATGAAGATTGCTTGCTAAATAAGACCACAAAATTACACTTGTACACCATAAATTTATACTAATAAAAAAAGACCTATCTTAAATCATTTGCTCTGATTAATATTTCATCCATTGGTTGCTCCTTAAGTAGTGACAACCTTATTAAAAAATCTCAGTACTGTTTTAGGTCTCTGCTTGGGAAAGTTGAGAGAGTGAATCTTTACACACCACCTAAGCCAGTACCAAACAAACCAGTCCCAAAGAATTTCTGCCAAGAGCAGCAAAGCACAAAAATCACACTGTGAGGAAAGGTAACTAATCTTTGAATAGCATTTTAAGTCGGGCAAAGACTTTTGCCTACAAATGCTCCTTCTTACCTCCACAGGAACACTGTGAAATGTGTATTATTTTCTTTTCACAATAATAAAATTGGCTCACAGAGATAAAGTGATCAGTCCAAAGTCTCATGATCAGTTTGTGGCAGATTAAAAATCCCAGATCTTCTAGAATTTAACCCCAATAGCATTTCTAAAAATAGAATCAACTTTAAGAGACAGAAGAACATTAAAATGGCAATATTCCATGTTCAAATATAATTTTTAATAATCATATGTCCAGAGAGTTTAAATGCAATATACAAACTTATTAAAATACTTTTTACAAAGTCATAACTTACTGCTAACATGACTGCCTTTAAATGTCTCCAGAAAGATCATAAAATGAGATAGAGAGTCTTTTTATTGAATATAAATTTGGGTTATAAAATATTATGAAAATATAACTTGGCAAATATTGCACACGTTTTTCTGTTCACAGTGCTCACATCTCTGTTGCATCAGTTAAGACTCATCTTGATTCTCCCACTGGAGGGAATATCAGTGTTTTCATTAATATTTCATTATTGGGTTTTTCATTAATCTTAAAACTCTGTGCTATGCTAGGTAAATGGCTTTCACTAATATAGTCCATTTATGATCCTGCACCCTTTATGTCCTCATGATTCCCGCTGAAGCAAGTTCTGTTTATCCAGGAACTTTAGACTTTATTAACATGTTGTTGCTAGACAAAGAATGCACTTTTTTCCAGGATAGGCTAAACCTCCAAATGCCTTAAGCTGGCCTCTAAATTTGTTCTTACAATTCTAAACAAACAATCATTTAGGTTCTAAACACAAAATATCATAGTCCGTAATTATTAAATTGGGGGGTCAAAATGAAATTTGGATATCAAAGCTAGCATATTTCAAAGAGGGAATACAACCCTCTGCTAAATCCATTTTGGATGCCTTAAGAAATGGTTTGGGAGAGGCTGGCTCACTGAAGCAGTGTGAATTCAACCTAACCAGAGAGGACCCCAATGAGAGAGTACTTATAGCTGAATAATTACACCATACCCAAAAATAGCACTTATGGGAAACTAAATAAAATACAAGACCTATTTGAAGGAGAAAAAATATCATTGTGGTTTAATGAAAATGTCAGGGGACAGATTTTAGAAATTCCCAATGCTATATAATTAATGAGTAGTTGAGCTACAGTTCGAAGCTTGGTCTATCAGACTCCAGAACGCTCGCCATGTCTACTGCACCCTGAGTGTACCACACTAGCCAAGAAAGAGCAAATAATGCCTTAGAGTCAGAAGATGTTTCAATTCCAGTTCCATCTCTTGGATGTGTGACCTTGGGTATAATGTTTCTGAGCCTCACACCTCCAAAGTAGAAATAAAAATGGCTGCACATCTCACAGGTTACTGAAAGTACCTAAAGACATTTCCTTTCAATTGTTCCACATATATTTATTGATACTTATTATGATCCAGGCATTCTGCTACATCCTAGGCATACAGCCTTAAACAAGTTAGGCATATTCTCCCCCATGAAACTTACAGTCTTATAGAAAAGGATATGTATGTCTATATTATGAGATGTGAAACTCTAATGTTCCCTAAATTTCTCACAATACAAAACCATCTAATTGAAGTTTCATATCAATATATGAATATTAATAGCTAAATGTTGTCCAAGCTACAGCTCTCACTGTAGCTAATGCAAGTTACTCTTACTAATCGGAGGCCAGTTTTACTGCTATTAGACTGGGTGGACCTGGGCTGAGCCAAATAAGGTCAATCCCAGGGAGAAGTAAAACCTGATGCATTGCTCATATCATGACAATGTTCTTTCATCTAACAATTAAGGAAGACCAGTACGTTCTAGTGAAAAGCATCTTGAAGATGCTCAGGAAGCCAAATGTTCAATGGAGTTATTTTTTATCATTAATTCTGTACATAAGGAAGTGATGAAAAGCATGAGAAAGATTTTCCAAATATTGTAACCAGTTATCAGATGACTAATCTATTATTAATTCACTTCTGTGCAAGAAACATTTAATTGCTACATACTATGAATAGGGGTCTGTGAAGGATACATGTAGAAAAGGATGCATAGAGAAAAAGAATGGTCCCTAGCTTTAATAAAGCTTTCTTGAAAAATGTTATGATACTCAAGAGCTGTATCAGGTAGTAGAGGCAAGGTTATGCTCTGGTAACAAGCAAGCTCCAACTCTTAGTAGCTTAATACAACAGAGATGAATTTCTCACTCACGTTGCATGTTTACACAGGCCAAAACGGAGGGCTTACCTATTCACAGCCACGTAGGAACCCAGGCTGCTGAAGGTTCTTTTGCACATGTACTCGCACAGTTGCTGAGATAGGACACAGGGACTTGGTGAATCATGCACTGGATTTTTAAAACTTCACCCCACAAGTGACCCTTAAACTTCCACTCACCGGTTGTTGGCCAAAGCAAGTCCTCTGGCTATGCTTAACTTCAAACAAAGAGAGGAGAACCAGGGTACGCGGCAAATGATGATGTAACAGATATAAAAGGCAAATCAGCCAGCTGGAGGAAAGTAACATTTTGGCCAATGTAATTTTATTTATTTCACCAATTTATTCACTAGCACCTGTGTAGAAAGCACTACGAAAGGGCCTTGCAGTCAATTAGAGTACCTCACCATTCTGGGACACTTCTTATCATGTTGAGAGAGAACAGAGGTCTGCAAAGTATAGCCTGAGATCTACTGCCCAGGGCATCCTTTCTAAATGTCACTGTTTCTGTCAAGGTTCTGCCAGAATCACTGATAATCTTTAACTCCACCTTTAAGCCCCTGCTCTTAGGGAAATTGAATCTCATCAGTCATTTTCAAACTTAAATTGCTAGTCATTATGCCATAAGGGGTACTGAGTCTAATTGACCCTTTCTGTCAGTGACTTGGATGATGAAATAAAAGACAAGTTGATTTAATTTGCAGATGGTGCCAAATTGGATAGCTAACACCTCAGAGGATTGTATTATAATTCTAAATGACCTTGAAGAGTGGGGAGGGGGGAATGACGTAAAGAAAAGAGCTTTTGTTCAACAGTGATAGAAAATTGAAATTAAAGATGTAGAAAACGCATGGTAGGAAAAAAAAAACATACTGAGCTAACAAGCCTGTAAATCAAATATACACTGGTAGCTTATTAGCACTTTTACTTATAAAGGCTCTTGGGATATGTTCAAAAATATGGTGGTCTTAACCACGTAAGCACTGGAAAACAGGCGCTTCTCAGAGTACTGAGAAATAAGTAATTTTAAGAAATTTTAAGAAATAAGCAATTAGAGCACATTCAGAGGCAAAAGCAGAAATTTCCAAAAGACTAAGTACCCTAGGTCAGGGGTCAGCAAACTGTCTCTGCAAAAGACTAGAGAGTAAATATTTTCAACTTTGCCAACCATAAGGTCTCTGTTGCAACTACTTGACTCAGCTGTTGTGGTCCAAAGTAGCCATAAACAATACATAAATGAATGGGCATGGCTGTGTTCTGATAAAACTTTATTTACCAAACTGGGTAGCAGACTCCTGCTCTCTACATTATAGGAAGTGTCTTAGAATGTTAAGGTTCTCAAATTCATTGCAAGTGCCTAGAAGGCAGGAGGGACCCTATTTTGGCTATTTTCCTATTGCTCAAATTCCTTTAATTGTGCTTTCCACACTGGTGCTAGTAAAGGAAGTAGTGGAAGAAATTCAATTTAATTAACAAAAAATGTTACCACGCCCGACTCCTTATTAAATACTCCAAAAGAATTAGAATATGTAATTCTTGGAAATGTCATGGAAATAAAATCCAAAATATAATTTACTTCCTCAATTTGTCAAATATTTATCAATTGTATTATCTTTCAGGGAAAAATATTGATGATGAATAAATAGAATAAAACCTTGAGAAGAAGGATTGCAATAATGAAATTAAAGGGAAGAAAAATTGTGAAGCAGAAAATATGCACATAGCACTTTTAAGTTTTTGTCCAAGTCCTTCATCACATGACTAGCCAAAGTCAATAAAGCAAATGTTGTCCTCATTAGACATAGGTAAAAAAGGGAATGAGGAAAGGTTAAGTCAATTGTTCAATGTCACCAAACCAGTGGTTATGGGGAAGAAACTAGGACCCAGGTTCCTTAGGTTTACAGTTCTAGATCATGATAAATAACAAGTGTGTAGGAGCTGGGACTAAAAAGCACAGATAAGGAATACAATAGCTGAAGGCATCTGTTAGAAAAGTGAGGATGAATGGAATAACAAACTAGCACAATACCATATAGCCCATACACGGAAGTCCTGTGGTGTGCATTTTTGGGTTGCCTCAAGGAAAATCCAGCACTCTACACACCATCTCTTCTTCCCTCCCCCACATGTTCCCATAATCCCTTACTCTCTAATCCAATTTGGTTTGCAGTCAACTCCACAGCCTCTCCCTCCTTAGATAAAGCTCTGAAAGCTGAAGCCTAGTAATGGGTGAGTGTTTCTCCAAATGCTCCTGCATCTTGACTCTGACTACTTCTTACCATCATCCCTAGCACCATCTCAGTTCAAGAGAGTATCAGTTCTTGCCTAGACCAGTTTCTCAACCACAGCATTATTGGGCTAGATCATTCCCCGTTGTTGAGGCTGCTGTCCTGTGCATTGTAGTCTGTTCTTCACAGAGCTGCCAAAGTCACCCTTAAAAAATATATATCAGATCATATTGCTTAAAACCTTGAGTGATATCCTCCTACAATTAGGATATAATCTAGTTCTCTTACCATTGCCGACAGAGCTCTCCATAATCTGACCTCTGCCGGTCCCCACAACCTAATGTCATAGTACTGTGGCCAGTCACATCCACCTTCCTTCCGTTTCTCCAATATACTCATCTGGTTCAGACCTCAGGACCTTTGCACACACTCCTCCCACTGCCTGAAATGCTCTTCCTGGTGTGATAGGTAGAATAGTGACCTCCCAAATGTATTCACATCCTAATCCCTGGACCCTGTGAATATGTCATGTTACATGGCAATGGGGAATTGAGGTTGTAGATGGAATTAAGATTGCTAATAAGCTTACTTCAAGATAAGATTATCCTGGATTACTTGGGTGGGCCCTGTGTCATCACAAGGTCATTATTAGGTGGAAAACCAAGGCAGAGGAATCAGTGTCAGAGTAATGTGATATGAGAAAGATTTCAGCAGCCATTGCTGGCTTTTAAGATTGAGCAAAGGGCCATGACTCAAAGAATGTGGGCAGCCTCTAGAAGCTGGGAAAGGCAAGGGATCAGAATCTCCCCTAGAGCCTCTAGAAGGAACACAGCCCTGCTAATACCTTGATTTTAGTCAAGTGAGACTTGTGTTGGACTTCTGACCTCAAAAACAGTAAGATAAAAAATTTGGGCTGTTTTAGACTACTAAGTATGTAATAATTTGTTACAGCGGCCATAGAAAACAAATACACCTGCCATCTTCACTACTAAAACGCCTCAATCCTCAGAGTTTACTCAAACATCTCCTCCAGTAAGAGGCCGCCCATGACAACCGTGACTGACGTCGCCATCCATCCCACCCCCAAGCAGTTCCACATCACTTTACCCACTTCACTTCCTTCATAGCTCTGGCCATTATCTGACATTAACATAGTTCATTCATTGCAAAGCAAAAGCAAAAGTAAAAAAAAATTTTTTTACCTAGACAAAAAAGTAAAAGACAATGCCAAACTTGAAAAAAATAAAATAAAATAAATGTGGTGGTCATTTTATGTGCCTTGGATCGGGAATGTTGGAGAAAGAATCAGGTTTGGATTAAGTAAAGAACGTTTATGTTGGATGAAAAGAAATTTTTGACGGTAGTTGGAGTAATTGCACAAGGAAACAGGCTGCCAAGAAGGGCCACGGAGGCCTAGATTGTGGCAACACTCACAAAAGAGATTAGATAACTCAAGTCAGGAGAATAAGTGGAGCTCAGCCTACAGCATTTACTTGATGACCTGCTTGTTCTTTCTCCAGCTTGAAAATGTATGTAGCACAGAGCAATGAATCACGGGACAACATCTGCATGTAATTGCATTTCTGTTCCAATAATAAATGTTTCAACTGCTGTGCTATTTACGAAAGCTGTTATCATAGAGAGCCAAGTGGGGGAAATTTGAAACACAATGCTTATCTTAAGAAACCTTTCCTTTGCAATTCAGTGTCCAAGTACCCAAACACCAAATTTGCTGCAGTATATCTGAATTGTCCTGAGGAATTTATTTTCAAAATTCTATTTTAAACTGATTTTTCGGTGTTTGATTCCCTGAAAAAGCCCATTCTGTTACCCATGATTTTCTTAATATCACTTGAACCCAAAGAGGAGCAAAGGCCAGACATTGTTCATATTTCCCTCCTGGACCTATTTTCTGAATTTTGGACCCATTATCAGCCTTGGAGACAAGATGGTTTGCACCTTCTTTTTAGTGAAGAATGTTCGCTCTCAAAACAAAAGACTAAAATTGCAGATTTCTCTCCTTCCCCCCAAAAAAAGGCAAAATCCCAAAAAAGGGATTTTGGGCCTTTAATTGTTTGCAAAATGCCAGCACTGTTTAAAATAATTACCAAGCAATGTAGAAAAGAATAGGAAATAAAAGAAACGTATTCCCTCCAGGCAGCCTTGTTCTCCTCACCACCCTAGAGTGGCAGATAAGTTTTCTGTATGTGTTGGCACAAGAGAAGCAGACATCTCCACACAACATTTCCCAAGCCATCAGTGTCACCACCAAAAGCTAGTGATTATTTTAGCCTTTTAAACTCAGCTTTGAGGGAAATGAATCTTCTGCAAAATAAAGCAAGTTGAATTTTTAAACAATTTACTTTACTTTGCATCTTTCAATTGCATTTGTCAGCAGTGTAAAATTCACTGCTTTGGGTAAAGCATGAAAAGTCATCAAGCTACAGAGATAAATAAAGCCAAATCTCCTAAATGGCTGCCTCTTTCCATTTGGCTAGGCAGGTGTTTCAAGATGATGTCATTCAGAGTTTCTTTTTTAATGAGTTGGCAAATAATCATGTGAGTGGCTCTTTGCTTCAAAGAGCAATGAAAACGAGCAATTTTCCAATAATAATTCTAAAGCACCTCCCCATTTCCCAAGGTCTGTATTTCTTAACTCCTAGATGCTTAGTTCTCACTTCATTAGCACTGTTTAAAACATCAGAGTTTCGTATTAAAACCAAATGAAAATTTAGAATAGTCTTTTAGGAAGATGAAAATATATCAGTTTTTTCAAGTTACTTTTAATGAACTCTTTAGAACTCAAATCAGTAACAGTGGTTGGACTCTCAAATGTTAACATTTAGGGGGCCTATGATTTCTCTTTTTCTCGCTCATGGACCCTGATCCATGGTATAGATGAGGATAGAGACAGATACGGAGATACTCATTCATTCATACAATAAATAACATTGAGTAAATTTCATGTGTCACTCATTCATATATTAGGGTAGATAAAAGCAACTTAATTAAAGATTGGATGGGTTTCAAAATTTATGTTTTAGTGAAACATATAAAACATTCTATTTTCTTGTTTTTAAATTATGAGTAATGTGCATTTAGTGGTATTCAAAAACACAAGAACACATCACCAGTGATAAGTGATGTTGGTAGTATATACCCCTGTTATGATGTGATGACAAGGGCCCTTTACTGCCACAGTATTTTTCCTTAAACCCATATCCCAGTGTAATCATGTGAAAACAACAGATAAACCTAAATTGAGGAACATTCTACAAAACACCTGACCAGTCATCCTGAAAACTGTCAGAGTCTTGAAAGGGAAGAAAAAGATGGAGAAACTGTCACAGCCCAGGAGGGCGTAAAGAGACATAATAACTAAATACAATGTGGTACCTCAAATGGGATCCTGGAACAGAAAGAGGATATTTTTGGAAAAACTGGAGGAATCCGAATAAAGTCTGGAGTTTAGTTAGTGATAATGTATCGATGTTGGTTTCTTAGTTTTGACAAATGTACCGTGGTAATGTAAGATATTGACATTAGGGGCAGCCAGGTGAAGGTATACAGGTTCTCTGTGTACTCTCTTTGTAAATTATTATTTAGAATAATTTTTCATTAATTAAAAATTATTCAAAAATTAAAAGGTTATTTTTTAAAAACACAAGAACAATCAAACAATATATTACATTAGTTTTACATTGTGAACAGAGAAGGAAAAACAAGATAGAGGCAAGATCCACTGAAAGCAGGAAGGACAGAGACACAGAGTCAGGGACATATATGCAAAGAGAAATAGACAGATACAGAAATAGACTGGTTAGTTCCAGGAAGGTGTTAGGGCTCAATGGCCTTGTTATGTGACTCTCTGCTATTCTCTTAGATTACAGCAATCAGAGAAAAGAATGATTCTTTTAAAGAACTGAGAAACTCGACATAGGTTGAAAACATACTAGAGTATAGAAACTTTTCTGCCTTTTCCTATCTTCAAATGTTAGGCATTTTTTTCTATGTGATTCTGAAGGGTTTCCACATGTATGAATGAATAGCTTTGGCTTGGCAGGTTTTTCAGGAGCCTGAAGAGACTGATCGCTAAGCTTTTGACATTGAAAGCTGTCATGTGCCATGTTCTTTGAGTAACTCACACTCTCTAGTATCCCAATGCCAGCAGGATCCTTTCAGAATTGGCCTTGACTTTAATCCTAATGGGCACTTCTATTTAGAAGTTGGTCTACTTTTTGGTCTACCTGGGAATAGATATGATGGGAAGCAAATTTTAAAAAATAGTTAAAAAAATCCATAAGGTTAGCTTAAGTTTTCATAGTTGCACATATTAAATCTTCAGGGAATCTCTTCTTAAAAGAAGCATCCCAGTATTTCACAGAAGATTCTCTAATCATTTAACCCTACAGTTAATCTGCAATTAACATATGCTAAGCATTTCTGCAGACCAGCCTGCACTCACTTACATTTTCCATGGTGTTTTTGAAAAAGGGACTTGAAACTGTTAACTATAAATCAGGATAGTCTTGAGAAGGTTAAGTGTGAGATATTAACAGCTAATCAAAAGTATTTGATTAGTGTATGCCCTAAATTAGTTCAAACATGTACTTCATGGATAGGATACTCATACTTCATACTTAGATCTCCAAATATTTTATTAATACTGACATTGATCAGAGAATCCACATACCACAGTATATGAAAGAAATCTATATAGAAACTGATTGAGATTTGGGTAATGGTTGATGTGTTGTAATTGGGAGAGCTGGGAGATAGATCTGTGAAGACATCTCAGGGAGATGCATATTTCTTCTTGAATTAGTTCTATATTTTGAATGTGAAGTTCTTGTGAGCTTGGATTTAGACTTTAATACAGCAAATTACATAAACTCTTTAACAAGAGCCAAAGTTCTAAAGTGCCCTCTTAGATTTGTTTTCCTTTTCCACTGGAACAGCATACCAAATCTGAATCTGATTAAGTCTGCTGAATTTGTTATCAGTGCTAGGAACTATGTATTCTGTCCAGAAAATTAACTTCACCTAGAAATGCATGTTTTGGTGGTTTTACTCCTAAAAAAGTGCTAGCTAGAAAGGCAGTAAATCCTGGGAGAAGCCAAACTTTGTTTCTCCCAATAAAAAATTGGGTTTGCACATACACTGAAAATAAGGCTAGGATTCTGAGTTATGAAGACACATGATGACTTTCCCTTAAGTTAAGCTGTCAATGAGGCACACCCTGGTTATTCTCTGCTAGCACAGTGTTTGGTACTTAAAATATATCTAGCTTTATTTCTATGTATGTATATATGTATCATCTATCTCAGTTTCTCAATCTCAGCACTTCTGACATTGGTAGATCAGATTATTCTTTGGTGTGTGTGTGTATGGGGAGTGCTGTCCCTGCACTGTAGGAAGTTAAACAGTATTCCTGGCCTCTACCCACTCGATGCTAGTAGGATTAATTACATATGATAATATGCATATTATGTTATAATAATTTAACTATAATATGCAATATTTAATAAATGTAAGATAATATTTTGAGATCTCCTGCATTTCCTTCCCCAGGCCTCCTACTTATTACCCTCTGCCTAGCAGGTGGCAACAAACTTTTTCTGTGCATACTGCTTTCTACTGCTTAGAATACATAAGTCAATTGTTTTGCTGATCAAGTTAGTAAATCCATAGCAGATCACAATAATCTGATCCCAAGTTTTTCTTGGCTATTCCTTGATTAGGAGAAAATTGGAGATGTTCCTGTGTCACTGTAAGTGGTATGGATAGCGTGGCTGGAATGTGAGAGCTGCGAACCTGCTAATAGGTGTGTGTGGTGTAACTCTAGACAAGGGATCTCATCCCAGAGGCTGCCGTGAAGGGGACATTTCCGGCTGGGACCAGGGAAAGGATGAGGCTGAATTGTAGAGCCTGGGTCGGGAAAAGGTTAGCAGGGATGAAGGTCAAGGGCATTGCCCACCCTACTTCTACCCATGCTTTGCCAAAGTATTAGCCTTCCCCCACTCCCTTCCCATGCTCAGACCACCCTTCCTAGGATAACTGAAGAGGTCAATAGAAGAGAAATTCTTGAGTTGCCTGGATTTTAGCTCTGAATAGACCACATTTTGAACCAGAAATGACCTTGTTCATTGAGTTAACAAAGAATTCTTATGCTAAGAGGAAACCATGGCTTCAGTTGAGTTTAGTTACAGAGAAATAAAAAGTATATTTTAGCACCTTAATGATGTGACTATAAGTTTTAAACTTCCTAGAAGTATAGAATTTATTAAAATAGCTAAGACCAAAAATGTTGAAGAATAACATATTCAAAAGATGACTCACATATGTATAGTTATATCCTCAGCACCTAAAGGAGTGGTTGGCACACTGGAAGTTTTCAAAATATTTTGTTGAATGAAGACACAAATACTAAGGGGAGGCCACTGAGCACAGTTACAAAAAGTATAGTCTCTGGAGTCAGATTACCTGTGTTTCAATTCTCTGTCTACTACTCATTTAAGATTTTGGGCAAGTCACTCAATGATTCTGAGCCTTATTTTCTTCATTTATCAAAAGAGGAGAATCACATCTACCTCTATTATTATTAAAGGGATGAACTAAAAGACTGTATGTAAAAAGCTCATCCCAGTGGCTTGCACACAGTAGGTATTCAATCATCTAAAATAAATTATGGCACATTTTTAAGAATCTATAGCTGGTATTGTTTTATTCTAAACTCTAATCTCAAGTAAGGATATAATTAGAATAACTTGGGTCACTTTCTTTGAATCAAAATCCCTGGGTCTATATTTTCATTATGTACAAGATCCCTCCATACCACTACTGCTGTGTTATGAGAAGATTAGACTCAGAAATAGACAAATGACCTTGAGCAGGCCATTAAAACTCATTGAGGTTCTTTGATTCCATCATCTATAAAAAGGGAGGGATATTATTTTTACTCCTTAGATTTTCTCTGAGGATGAAATGGGTTCAGTTACAGCAAGTACCTTACAATAGACTTTCCTTAGGCATTTGCTTAATGCCCCTGGAGACTGGCTTCCACGGCCAACTGCTTCGAATGCAGTAGCAACATTGATTTCTCTCTGTGCTTGACCCAAGAGCATTTATGTGAAAGCTTGCTGACAAGAGTAAAACACAATATAAACAGAGGTGGCAGTATGCACCCTAACCCTTCCAGGTAATTCTTCTCCCCATCTCTCTTTAAATAGGAGCAGGGTGCACTTGAAAATATCAGACTCCCTTTCAACCCTGACCATTGTTTAAGGTCCCCAGACCACCTAATCCCAGAAGGCAGACAGAGTGGAGACCAGCATCGACCTAAAGTCAGGACTGAACTGTTTTTTCAGAGCTGTCCTGGCTGACCTGCCTTACTGACCCTTGTCTAACTCCCTAAACATGGCACACTTGACTATTCCATTCTGCCTTGGGTGACTTCCATGAACTTGACCCCTAGCTTAAGTGACCTCCCTGGGCTCATTCACTCACTTCATCATTCATTAACTCATTCCTTCACTGATGAACTATATTCAAATTATAAATGAGCAGTGATACAGAGTCTTGTGGAAGATCAAAGGATGATTCAGGGATTCACCATGCCCTCACACATCTTAGAGACTGAAGGGGAAAGAAGAAGATAATTACACACAGATAACTAAATGTATTACATTTATATGCCTGCTTGTACTACTAATATATAATTGTATATGTGTGTATAAGTATATGTATATAATACAGATGATACATGACATAAGAATCCAACTAAGATGCTTTTAGAATTTGGTGAGAAAAAGATTACAAATAAGGGCCTCATGTAAGTCTTTGTTGAGGGGGATCTGAGCTGGTCTTTGAGGCATAAACAGAATTTAGGCATAAGCAGACAGTGCTATACAGTTATTCATTTTATGAAAAATTGTTAAGCTGCACATATATGCTTAACTTTAAAACATTTTGGCAGACAACTTTAATCATCATGTTTCTTAAGTTTGCACAACAGTCTCTGCTCCTTTGACATTACAAAATGTGGTATCTGCAATATATATATTAATTAGGCTAACAAAATTATTTTGTCAAACCACTTCTAACAATAATTGGGGTGCACTAATGAAATGGAAAACCGGGTTTGGGATTCATCCATCTAAGTCATCTAAAACCCTGAAACCAAGATAATTTTCCCAAAGAAATGGAATCTATAGCTCTCTCTCTCTCTGCATTCTTTGACTCAGTATTTTCTCTTATAACATATGGATAATATTATTTGTCTCCCTGAGGTGTGTGGCTATTATGGGAGTTTCTAGGGCAATTTGTTCAAGTACTTTAATGAGCCCAGTGTATTTGAAATCAGTTCAGAAGAACTTTCTTTCACGATCAGGCTGACCAAGAGTTCAGAGACTAGTTCATCCATCACGGCATAAAGGGCCTTAGCAGAATCTACCCAATGGGTGGAGGGTGAACTCCTCACCCGCAATCCTTTGAGGGAAATTGACAACTAGATTGGTGAATGGCTTGGAGAAGCCATTAGCTGTGGGAAGGACAGAGAAGAAGAGGTGGAGTGAGATAAAATGCGAGAAAGTCTAGGTACCAAGTGAGAAAATGTTTTATTGGTGGGTGGCCTTGGAAAGTAAGAGATTAGGAATCAGGGCAGTTAGGGGTTAAGCTTAAATGTGGGGATTTGTATATTCTAGTTATGTTTCAAAATCAACCTATAATAAGTGACACAAACAAAACAGAATCACTAAAAAAAGGATAAAAGAGTAAGAACGACATACTGAAGCCAGGAGACAGTTGGATTAGAAAGTAACTGCAGCAGAATCATTAGAACTGAACACGATGGGCAGCTCCAAGAGCCATGGCAGCCAAGGCAGAAAGAAAAACAAGACAAATAACAGCTTGCATGATATAAAGAAAGAAACAAACATTTTACTAGCATCAAGATATAGATATTTTAGCCAGGCACAGTGGCTCATGCCTATAGTCCCAGTTACTGGGGAGGATGAGGTGAGAGGATTGCTTGAGGCCAAGAGTTCAAGACCAGCCTAGGTAATATAGTAAGACCTTGTCTCTAAAAAAATAAAAAATAAAAAAATTAACTGGGTATGGTGGCATGTGCCTATAGTCCCAGTTATTCAGGAAGCTGAGGCAGGAGGATTGCTTGAGCCCAGGAGTTTGAGTCTAACCTATGCAACATAGTAAGACCCTGTCTCTAAAAATGTAAAAAAATAATAATAAAATAAGATATAGCTATTTTATTCAATGTCTTGTGGTAGACAGAATAATGCCTGCCTTCCTTCCCAAGGATGTTCATGTACTAATCTCCAGACCTGTGAATATTATCTTACATGACAAAAGGGATTTTGCAGATATTATTAAGTAAAGGATCTCGAGATGGAAAGATTATCCTAAATTATTATGGTGGGTCCAATGTAATCACAAGAGTCCTTACATGGGAAAGAAAGAGGCAGGAGGTCAGAGTCAGAGAAGGAGATGTGATGATAGAAGCAAAGGTTAGAGTGAAGCGATTGTTGAAAGGGGGCCATGAGCCAAAGAATGCAGGAGGCCTCTAGAAGCTGGGAAAGGCCAGAAACAGATTCTCCCTTGAGCCTCCAGAGGGAACCAGCTCTACTGAAATCTTGATTTTAGCCTAGTGAGAGTCATTTTTTTTTACTTTCAATCTCCAGAATTATATGATAAAAAATTTATGTTGTTTTAAGATACTAAATTAGTGGTAATTTGTTATACCAGCAATAGTAAATAAATACAGATCTTTTAAATAATAGACTGAGAGAAAAATCATTAAAATATAACTGTCAGGTCATTTGTGGAAGTAAAAATAATATGTCTGAGTTATGTAACATCCTGGCAAGGCTGACTAGATGTAGGAAACCAGGTACATCAGAATCATCTCAGGAGATGGTGAACAATTCAGATTCCCAAGTCCTTCCCCAGTCCTGCTAAAGAGACTCTGTGGCTAGGACCCAGAAATCTGTATTTTTAACAAGCATTTGTATTAGTTTTCTTTGCTGCATACAAATTACCACAAATTTAGCAGCTCAATAAACCACACATTTATTATTTCAGTTTCTGTGGGACAGAAATCTGGGCACTCCTTAGCTGGTTCCTCTGCTTCAGGATTTCAAAAGGCTGCAGTTGAGTAGTTGGCTGTGGCTAGAGTCTCATCCGATGGTTTAGCTGGGGAATAATCTGCTTGCAAGCTCCCTGTAGTTGGCAACAATCGGCTATTTGAGGGTCTTTTGACTGAGGGCCTAGGTTCCTTACTGGCTATAGTTGGAAGCTGTCCTTCATTCCTCATCAGGCGAGCCTCTCTAACACAGTAAGCTTGCTCTATCAAAGCCAGCAACAGAGAGACTCTTCTAGCAAGACAGGGGTTACAAACTTAGTAATATAATCACGGAGTAATACCCCATCCCCTTTGCCATATTCTCTTGGTTATAAGCAAGTCATATGCTCCATTCACATTCAGAGGAGAAGATTCCACAAGAACCTGGCAAGAATGCCAGGTGGCGGGGGTCAGTGGGGGTCCAGCACAGCATCCCACGTGATTCTTGTGTTTAGCCAGGTTGGGCAGCACTAGCTTAGGAGAACAGTGAATTGAAAGAGTCGACCATTCCAGTTGAGCTTTTGACAAGAAGTGAGTGTGAAACAATTCAAGACTATGGGCTCTGGTGATGTCTCAGCCTGTCCTTTCCATAACAAATGCTGTGAGTTAGCGTAGTGTCTGAAACTTGGAGATAGTCATTATCACCACTCTCAGACCCCTCTCTGCTGCCACCCAGTTGCTCACTGTCCCCAAGCTGACCTCAACAACTCAGGGGAGCAGCTTTGGGGGAGAAGGGCATAGGAAAGAGGGAGGGTAAATTAACCTGGTAAGAGTGGGTTTCTATGGAATTCATGAGTTTTGATTATTTTTAGTTTCTTATCAAAAATGTAAATTTTGCCCTATCACAGTATAAAGAGAATCCATTACATAATTTACGCAGCTGATTTTAAATGCTATCCTATTTCAAGCTCCATCACATTTTCCTCAGATATCAAAAGTTATTCTGGCAGAAACATTGGCGAGTACTTGCCAAGCCCTCCTGAGCACAAAGCTAAACAGCCCCTTGCAGTTAAATGAGGCCAGGGAATGAGGCCAGCCTGTGGCAAGTGGCCTGGCTCCCAAAGCCTCCTGCATAGTCCTTGAAACTCTCTCTTTACTCATCTCTGGGCCAGATGTTGAGAACACAACAAAGGCCTCTGAGACCCTAGCGATGGCCAAGCCACTAGACTGAAGGACCCTGGGGTCCCAGACAACTATATGGACTTCTCTTCCATTCTCATTGGCCAATTGCACAGGAGTAAAATGTGAGCAAGAAATGAACAATTGTATGAAGTTACTGTTCATTACAGTAGCTGACATTACTTACCCTGACTAAAACGGTTGTATTGTTTTCTTCCATGGGACAGTTAACACATGTTGGGTGTGGATGGACACGTAATAGAATAGGTTATGAGGTGGTGTTGGGGTACGTAGGCTCTTTATGTTCTTCCCTTTAAACTATCCATTAGCCTGGATCACTCTAGACTATGCCACAGATACATGATTCTGAAGTATTTTCTCAGTGAGTCTATATGACAAGGCACGTGCCCTATTTTGACTCAACAACCGATTCTTAGGGGGCTGCCTGCCTAGAATTGCCCTACTCCCACCAATCTGAGTTGAAATAATGATCCCCTGCTGCCAACCTGTGCCCCCCAAGACCAGAGAGTTTTTGTATCGATGCTAGCCCGGTCCAAGCTATACACCAAAGGGTGTAGGATGGCTATACCCTTTGGACACCATGCAGTGGAATGCTGGCTTCCACTGGAGGATTCAGTGACCACTCAGACCCAGTCTTGTTCCTACATCAATGCACTAGCCTGTGCCATTAAGATACCAGCCTGTCTTGCATCAAAGCCCAAGACTTATATTTTTAAAAAGAAAAAAAAAAAGCCATTTAGTATGTATGAGGCCCTGTGCTCAAAATACATCATGTTTTATATAGCTTTATTTAAATGTCTGAGGTAAGGTATTAGTACTATATTGCCATGTGCTGATGAGAAAATAAATCTCAGAGAAGTAAGTTGCCACACAGCTAATAAGTGGGGGGAGCTGGGATTTGGGAGGCAAGTCTAATTCCCAAAGGCCACACTATTAACTATGTGTGTAAATAATAAATAGATTTTGAAATGTATATAGGCTGGGTGCAGTGGCTCATGCCTGTAGTCCCAGCACTCTGGGAGGCTGAGGCAGGAGGATCGCTTGAGCCCAGGAATTCAAGGCTGTAGTGAGCTATGATGAGCCATTGCACTGCAGACTGAGCAACAGAGTGAGATCTTGTCTCTAAAAATATATATACATATTTTATATAAATATATGTGTATATTGAATAATATTTAAACCATATATGCATATGTATGTATATGTGGTAATGATAAACTTTAAACCATATATATGTGTGAGGGTTGAAGAGAATTTAAACCATATGTATGTATGTGTGTACTATATACATATAATAAATAGACTTTAAACAATGTTTATATGTACATGTGCATATGTGTGTGTATTTAATAGAATATAAACTATATATGTATGTATATGTATATGCATTGAATAGGATTTAAATTATGTATTTGTGTGTGTGCATGCATGTGTGTGTATATGTGCATGTGTGTGTGTGTGTGGAAACAGAGTCTCCTAGGACTGACTTGGCCAAGATCACAAAACTAGTGACAGAAGTGGAAATCCATCCTGCCTTCCCCCATCTATAACAGTTGGCCTCCTTGAAGTCCTAGACTTAACTTTTTTCAGGGCAGCTTCTAATAATTTCAGTAAAAGTTTGAAATGTTTTGCAAAGGACCAGAAATATATACCTCATGCATCATGTCATGAGACTGTAAAAAACTGGGTGTGCTGTGGATTATAAAATAATATTAAAGATTATTTCTAGAATTCATTATAATTCTATATATGAAATATGTGGTTTAATAAAATACACATGATATCTCATACAACAAATTCAGAACCTGTGGAATTTATGCATTACTATGTATAATAATTTTTAAAGAATTGTTAATGTTTTTTGATATAGAGGGTTTAAACATATACATCATCTTTAACTTAGCTTGCAGACATATAGAGCTTTTGAATAACATCTCCTAAATCAGCTGTTAAAAATATTTGGTAAAAAATACTTAGGCAGAAAATTTTCATAGTTGGTATTCAACTAATGCTTAGTTATTTACTGAATGAATGAACAAATGAGTGAATTACTGATATGAGAATGTACACCATTAAACCCGAATGACAATTAAGGCTATGAAGTCTATAGTATGGACTTTCCTGAGTAAAATAAGATAAATCAGAGAATACTATTCGCTACACATGAGGCAATTGTCAAGTTACTCAATGGCACATCAGTTAACTGATGACCAAAAACTTGGCAGTTTGGCTGACATTATGAATTAAATTCTGATATGGGTCATGGTTGCATATTCCTCAGTTTGGGGAGTATAATAATGAGGTTTTGGTTTGATTTTTAGTTTTCTAACCAAGACTTTGGTTATATTTCTAGGATTTTGTTATACTGATGTCGTATCACAAGCCCCTCATGCTCATGGCTGTGTGACAGGATTTCTCAACCTTGGCACTATTGGCATTTGGAGCCAGATCATTCTTGGTTGTGGGAGCTGTCCTGGGCATTATAAGATGTTGAACAGCATCCCTGGCCTCTACCCACAAGAAGCCAGTAGTCTCTTCCCTGATTGTGATAACTAAAAATGTCTCCATTCATTGCCACGTGTCTGCTGAGGGGCTCGATTGCCCGTCTGGAGTACTACTAGTACTACTAGTGTGGAAGAATGCAAGAGCACATTTGAGAGATCAGGGTCTTTAGCAGGGAGCTATAACCCCATGACCTGGACTCGGTTGCAGCTATCAACTTTTATTTGGGTGAGATTCAGGATGCTGACCTTCCTTTAAATTCTTAGTTGGTTCCAGGCCTATTATTTAGAAGGTATCCCCAATGACCTCAACCTATTTCCCCATCCAGTTTATGTTCTGGCCATGTGGTTAGGACTTTTTCCCTCATCAAAATAACTAAAGTTTAGACTTTAATTCTCACTACACTCTCTTTGGATCTGGCAGAGTTACTTCAAAAAGAATATGCCTTTATATAAGCTACTTTTTAAATTACTGAGATAGGAACAGATATTAAACTTGATGCATTTCACTTTGTTGACATTTGACAGCTATTTAAAAATAACCTGATGAGCATACATGTTTACACGTATCTTCTTTCTTGAAAGAATTTCCCAAGTAAACAATCTCTTTTGCCTATACTTAGATGAGGTTTTAATAATGTTTCATTAAGATTTCCATAAGACTTGTAGCATCATTTACATTTTATTTTCGGTGCTATAGGAATCAATCATTTTTTCCTCAGGGAAAATGAGGCTTCTAAAAATACCTTACTGCTTTAAGGGAAACAGTTAATTACAAACACTAAAGATTAGTGTTTCAGCCCAGAGATAAACTGAAAAACCTCTCTTATCCTTAGAAAGGAATCTTCTCCGGAATTTGCTACCAAAAATATATTTTCACTGATGCTCCCTGTGAATTAAATCACATCTTAAATTCCACAAAATAAAGGCATTATGCATTATGCAGTAAGTGGGCAGGTGTGGTTTAAACAAAGAAATACAAATACTTATGCATCTACACAAAAAGAAAAAGTACTCCACGTCACTCTCAAGTGCTTCCTCACTGTGTCTCAAATTTCTGTAAGTTTTTGTGTCCAGATTTTCAAGTGCTATTGTTGACAAAGTCCTCTCAACATAACAGTCTATGCTTATCTTCTCTTGGTAATTTCTTAATAGGTTTATTTGGAACCAAAATATGTTATTTGGAGCTGCAAGGTCTTCAAACCCAGCATGAGAAATCTGGGTTGGCTTCCATCTGCCTCTTAACTCTTTTCTCTTAATAACAATCCAGTAATCCAATTTTAGCTTGCATTCAACTCCACGGTCTATCAGGCGGTACGGAATTCAGTTTGCTCACTTGCTTCCCAAGTGCCCGGGCTGAAAAATGTCTTGTTATTGTCAAAGCAAACAATGTCATTTGAAGACTTATAAGGAATTAAAAGGATAAGAAAGTAAACAAGGCCCTATTAACTCCAATATGTCATCTCTCAGTTTTTCTTATCGGAAGGGCAGCAGAACATGACTTTGTTTTCAATACAAAATAGAACTTAAAAAAATCTTTCATAAATAAGGAATTTTCTTGGGTGTTCCAAGGCTGACTCTCAAGGCTACAGGAATAGCATGTGATACTTCCAAGAGGATGTACTGATCAATGGTTAATGCAGAAGCTTCTTTCTTGCCACCCCAGCTTGCCTATGTTACTAAGCCTCATGGCTGAAACTACATTTGAGTACCAGCATACATTTTGTCCCTCTTTGTGCAAAAGTCTTAGCTTAGATTGTTGGCTCACATCATCTCCCTCCAGATATTTGAACCAGAAGAAATGGCTTCCTTTAAATCAAGTGTCCCAGGTCTCAGCTTAAAATCTGTGATGTGCTGAGAACATTTCTTTGGGACAGAACTCCACGACATCTGCCTACCAGCTGCCAAAAACGTAAATACACAGAGTAAATTTTATATTAGAAAGGCAGGTAATTCTGACACAGGAAGACATAGAGAAAAGCTGCCAAAATAGAGCAGGAAAGAAACAGTACCTTAAAGAGTGTTCCCCTTCTTACCCTGCCCTAGACGTCCCTTGCCCCCATCCCAAATTCTTAAAAGTCACCCTGCAATTCAGGACTCCAGTTCCAGACTTCTCATGCTCTTGTTGTGGCTTCTGACCTTTCAGCTGACCAACTGATAACCCAGCATAAGATAGATTAACTAACCATATGCTGAAAGGTTCGACCATCCCTTAGGGGGTATCAAACTACATGGAGAACTCTATGTCCTGGCAGGGGAAACACAGTCTAACCCAATTTTCTTACCACTACATGCATTTCACAGGCCTGGGAAAAATGGATCTTCTTACTTATTTTACCAAACTCCATCAAAACAAGACTAGGTGTCGCCCAAACAACTAATCAGAGCCTGGATTTTATTGTGGCTCGAGGGGAAAGCAGAAAGATCATTGACATTTTCTTGGCTCTAAAGCTACCTTAGGGGAACCTCACAACCAAAACATTCCTCAAGGGATACCAAATACCACTATACTCGATGTGGAAAGGGGTATTAACTCAAGGACCCAGATATTCTTGTTTTGGAAAATTGATTGACAAGTATGAAGACAGTCATATTTAACATAAACATCGTGCTACACTTGCTCTTAATGCCTTCTTAAAGTTTAGTACAAAATACTGAGCTAATTCTCAAAGCTTCCCTTCTGATGCCAGAAAATTTATACACAGGAATTATCTGCATTATCATCAGCAGAGAGCTACTGCTCAATCTGAAGTCACTACCTGCTGGAGTAACCTCATTTCCAAAGCTGGAGATCTCTGTCTTCCAAAAAAGCAAGCATTCCATACCAGGATGGCAAAGAACCATAGTCCTTTACTCAAAGCCTCTTGGTCAAGGTGAGAAATTTTCCAGTCATCAGTCCCAACCACAAGTGGCATTACCAGTTTCAATCAGTTCTCTATTTTCCAACTTTATTGCCCTTATTGGTTCAAGCTACCATCCTGTCTTCCTTGCATTACCACAAGAGCCTTTTTTGTTTTGTTTTGTTTTGGTAATAGTTGTTGAGGTGTGATTTACATATTATAAAATTCACCCCCGTTAAATGAACATTTCAATGATTTTTAGTGATTTCACTGAGTTGTAGAACAATCACACCATCACCTTAATACGGTTTTCGAACACTTCCGTTACCCCAAAGAGATCCCTTATGCCCTACAGTCAATCTCCATTCCTGCCCCCACCCCAGGCAGCCATTTACCTACTTTCTGTCTCTCCTGATTTGCTTTTTCTGGATAGTTCATATAAATGTAATTGTACAATATGTGGCCTTTTGTGATTGGCTCCTTTCACTTAGCATAATGTTTTCAAGGTTCACCCATATTGTAGCACGTGTCAGTACTTCATTCCTTTTTATGCCTGAATAATATTCCATTGCATGGTTAAAGTACATTTTATTTATCAATTTGCCCATTGATGGACTTTTTGGCTATTATGAATAATGTTTCTATGAACATTCACATAAAAGTCTTCCCTACATTTCACTTCTAGGATTAGAATTACTGGGTCATATGGTACATTTCTGTGCCATAGTCTCTGAACCCTTCTACTTATCTCACATCTTGATCTACTTCAAGACATTCTCCCTATTAAGACTACAATATTCTTTTTTTGCTGTAATGTCTTTACTTCTAAAATACTATTTTTCATATTTCTGTTTTAAAAATTATTTTTACTTGCCACACAATAATTATACATATTTATGGGGTTCAGAGTAATATTTTGGTACATGTTAATCACCCTGATTTGATCATTACACATTATAGCATGATCTTTTGAAAGTACAAATCCAGGTACTGTTTTGCTTGGTTAAAATGCTCCAGAAGCTTCCCATTGTTCTTGAGTTAAAACCAAAACTTTGTAACACTATTTATGGAGCCTTGCATGATCTGGTTTCATTTCTGCAGCTTCTAGTCCTGTTTCTCCACTTCACCTGGCTCCTTCCCCTTCTCTATATCAATCAGACTAAATTTTGTTTTTCTGAACAGACTGTGCTCTCTTAAGGTCTTAGCTTGGGCTGTTCCCCCTATCTAGAAATCTCCTTACCTTTAGGGTAGTGACTAAAACGGAAGTTCTGGAGTTAGACACCCGAATTCACCAATTAAAGGCTGTCTGACTTTGGGAAAGTCATGTCTCTGTATGTTAGATTCTCCAAATTTAAATTGGGGATTAATGGATCCTTACTCACAGTATTCTTGGAAGGATTAAATGTGTTACAATGTGTGAAGCCCTTAAAACTGTCCTCAATAAAAGTTAGCAATGGCCAATGAATTCTTCATGTTTTGGCTTAGATTTAACTCCCTTCTAGAAGCTTTCACTGACCCCTTAAGTATAGGCTTGCTCCTTTAAGTGTTTCCATAATACTCTGTTCTTGTACCATATTGTTGCTGCCAGTTTACTTGTCTGTCTTCTCCTGGCAGTCTCTGAGTTTTGTAAGGCAAACCACAGCACTTCTATCCTCAGCATCTGACATACAGCATTGCTCACAGTAAGTGCTCATTAAAATATTGCTGAATTGAAAAATTGTGCTGTGCTATGTTCCATCCATTCCCATCCTTCTTTGCCTAGTTGTCTCTCCCAGAGAGACCTCCATGGATTCTATCATCCAGACTACTTACTAGGTGTGTAAACAGTTTGGTAGTGTTTGGCCAAGAGGAAGCTCTGGTGAGAGATAGATGGGTAGGTGGAAGAACAGGTCCTAGTAATTACCCTTTCTACTTTCTCCCTGCCGTGGAAGCTTCTGCCAGTGGCCACATTGTGCTACAGCTATGGCTCCTGTCAGGACATCCCACTTCCTAGCTCTAACTCTCTCTGGTGCCATTAGGAACATTCCCTTCCCTTGTCCATTCAGATCCAGGAGTGGTACCAGCAGTTTTGCATTTTCGCTAATCCTTTGGTGCTCTACCATCCCTCATCAGTCCTTTAGCCCTGCCCAACCATCTGTAAAAGTCCACTAATATCTCTCCATGTAAACCCATTTGAGTGTGCCATCTGTTCTCTTTTAAGACTCTGATTGATACAATGACTGAGCATAGCCATTATTGTACAATTCACATTCCTGCTAGGGGTCTCAGGTAGCAGAGAGTCTGGGGACTCTTTGCTGTGTTCTGTTGGAGAGATGGTGTTGGGGAAGAATATGATTTCACTATTAAATAACTTGCAATGTTTATAGTTCTTACTTTTATATGTATACATGTCACTTGCCGTATGCCAGGATGCATTATTGCCAATGGTTTCCATATGGATTGTTCATGAAATATTTTGGATCATTCTTTCCAGTGTACTCTGTAGTGAAGACTGGGTAGCAGTGCTTGACTTCATCAATAGAAAAATCACAGTCCACCCAGAGTGCTAAGTCTCTTCAAATATCAAAATTCTTCCCAGTTCCAGCTGATGGTACATTTCCTAAGTTATTATTTCTAGCTCTATTTGAGAAACAACGCTGGATATGTGATCCCATAATTTCCACCACAGGAATGGGTTTCAGACAGCCAAGCATCAGACTCTGAAACCAGGAAAGATCTGTAGGTCCAAAGATCACCTACTGGATATCTGTGCCTCTTGTGTTGGTCTGTCAACATTTATTGAGCAACACTCCTTACAGAGCATAGTCCTATTGGCTCAGTTTCCAACAGACAGGAGGCTTGGACTTAACCTTCAGATATTTTATGATGTAACTATTGCTTTGTGTCAAATAGGTGTCTTTTGTGCATATCAACTTAGAGTTACAAATGGTCACCCACTAGGACTTGGCATTATTCAATTTGCATAATCTAAAATGACTCTCTAATTATCAAAGCTCAGATTTCAAAAGCTCTAGCTAAATTATTATTATTATTATTATTATTTTGAGACAGAGTCTCACTCTGTTGCCTGGGCTAGAGTGCCGTGGTGTCAGCCTAGCTCACAGCTACCTCAACTCCTGGGCTCAAGTGATCCTCTTGCCTCAGCCTCCTGGGTAGCTGGTACTACAGGCATGTGCCACCATGCCTGGCTAATTTTTTCTATTTTTAGCTGTATGGCTAATTTCTTTCTATTTTTAGTAGAGATGGGGTCTCGCTCTTGCTCAGGATGGTCTCGAACTCTTAAGCTCAAGCAATCCTCCCACCTCGGACTCCCAGAGTGCTAGGATTACAGGTGTGAGCCACCGCGCTCGGCCTAAAAGCTCTAGCTAAATTATTTTGTTGAAGCCTTTAAAAGTTGTCAGGAGCTAAATGTGAGATGCTACACAGAGGAACTGATTAGTTTTTAAAAGTGCATATTCTTAAAAGATAGATATATTAGTTTCCTACAGCTGCTGTAACAAATTACCACAAATTTAGTGGCTTAAAACAAAGAAAATTTATTATTTTATACTTCTGGAAATCAGAAGTCCGAATGGGTCTCACTGAGCTAAAATCAAGCGATCAGTAGGGCTGTGTTCTTTCTGGAATCTCTAGGGGAGTATCAATTTCCTCACCTCTTTGAGCTTCTAGAGGCTGCCCATATTCCTTGGCTCATGGCCCTTCCTCTATCTTCAAAGCCAGCAATGCTTATTGAGTCTTTCTCATATACATCGCTTTGATGTATATGCTTCCATCTTTATATCTCCCTCTCTGACTCTCCTGTCTCCCTGTTTCACTTATAAGGACCCATATGATTACAGTGAACCCACCTGGATAATCCAGGATAATCTTCCCATCTCAAGAGTCTTGACTAAATCACATCTGCAATGTCCCGCTTGCCCTGTAAGGTAACATAATCATAGGTTCCAGAGATTAGGATGTGGACATTTTGGGTGCTGTTATTCTGCCTACTGTGGTATCTATTATCTTAAATAATTATCAAAAAATTTAAAAATCTTTATCTTTGCTGTTACAAATAATTAAAATGGTGGAAAAAAACTTAAAAGTATTCTATAGGTGTTTAAACTTTTTCTCCTGAGGCCATCAAAAAACCTAGCAGACTTTGTTGCCTTGATGTTTTTAAATGGGAATAACACAACCACTTTCAAGGATTTAAATATTTGAATTTTAAATGACTGATACAGGTAAAATTACTGATGTAGAGAAAGTGCTCAAAAATAGTCCTCTATTCATTGCATATCATTTTTAATACATATTATTTTCCCTAGGAAAAATGAATATTTCAATAGTAATAATTATAACTGTTTAGGTTTCAGATATCATTTTGTGATTTGGGAAGCTCTATAAAATAATTTCATAGTTTGTATCATCTCATCTTCAAAATTAATACAGAGGAAACACATTTTTTGAGCCTATATATGATTTTTACTTAAGTAGTTTTGGGTTTGGCTCTCTGCAAGATAGGAACTAGAAATATTTTCTTGGTTTCTGTGGTGGAAGCTAGGAATTCTTCCCCAAATTCATAAGCCAACTATTATATGTGATTATTCTTGTCAGTAACTGAGAAGATAATTGGAAATTTTGAAGGCCAGGTTGTACTTCTTAGCACCATAAAGTATCATAGCAATGCCACTGTGCTGAGGAAAGTGAAGTAAATGGCTAGCCACCCAAAATTGTATTAATGAAAAAGATAACTAGTTGCCAGGTCAAGGAACAGGGGTGACACAGACAGATAAGGCACCTGCTTCTGTAGTGCTTACATTCTAATGTGGTACAAGAGCGAAATAATACACCAAGAGGTAAGCGAACCAATATACAAACAATATAAATCTAGAGAACTGTTATGTTATGGTGACAGTGATGTGTTAGGATGTGTGTGTGGGGGGCGGGGGAAGTCTACTCTAAGAGAAGATGTCTCTGGGGAGGGGACATTTGAGCCGTCATTTGATGATAAGCGGTTCATCCTGTAGGTCCTTCAGAGCCCAAATTCCTGATCTCCAAGGCAGGGTATGTGTACTGCCAAGGGCAAGCACAAGACTATATTGGAGTACAGGGGGAAAAGATTAGAACTTCTGTTTGTATTTATTTTTATCTAGAAAATAAGCAATTAAATCTTGCTAATATAGGGGAGGAAAATATTTCTTTTCCATCCCTAGGTTTGTGGCCAGGACCTTATAACAAAAAATAAATTATTAACAAGAGAAAACATAAAAATTTCTTTAATATAAGTTTTATGTGACACAGGAGCCTTCAGAAATGAAGGCCCAAAGAAACAGGTAAGCTTGTGAATGTTTATGCTTAGGTTTGATGAAGAATGGACAGTCATGAAGGAGTGTGATTGGAGGACAAAAGGATGTGATCTAATGGTATTAAACTGGAGGCAACTTAGCAAGGACCTGTGTGTTCAGATTTTTCTCTGTGTCCCTGTATCTTCAGAGAAAAGGATGTTCCTGTCCTTTGGGTATAGGTAGGGCCTTTATGACCTGCTTTAGGGGAGAAAGGGCAAGGGGAAGGTGAGAGTGACCCTTTTGCTTCTGCTTTTTCCTCAAATGTCAAGGTGCCATATTTGGGGGTAATGTGGCCTGAACTCCATCACTAATATTTAAATTTTTACACTGGCACCTACACACAGTCCCTATATCACATAGTCAGGCCCATTCTGTAGCATTGCTATGTATTACACTTTATAAGAATTTAGATAAATTATAGATTACATTATCTAATTTTAACTAGAATAAGCCTCACATAATGGACTAATGACTTCAAAAGTTTTCCGTAAGAAAACCACAGGCTAAGAGAATACTATTATTGTTATCTCAAGTTAATAATAGGAAAATATCAGAAGCAACTCTTTTCTTACTTTAAGTAGGCCATCATCAGCTACGTTATGACTCTATTCAGAATCAAAGAGAATTCGGCCACAAATATTTAATATTATCTAGAAAACCATATAAAGCACATACTGACAACTACTTCCATTATACATAGACTTTACCCTAAGAGTGAATTGCACCTTCTTATGGCATCATGCCATCATAGTGAGCAACACATTTCAAAATACTATTTACTTACTTCATTTCTATTTCATTATATATGTTTTATAACATACAAAATGTATTGGTTCCTAGTTCCTGTTAATAATTTTCAAATTAATATATGTATATTTAGAATACATGTACATTTATTTTTACTTCTACACATGCATAAACAAACACACTTTTCAATCATTGTTACAAACTACTTAATAGTTATGGCCCTTGTCAGCGACTGCCAGCAACTATACATGGGACAGCCTGGCTCTGAATTTTGAAACTGATTGTCAAGGATGGTATGAAATTTTGCACATAATTAAGGTGCCAAGGATCACCTAATCCAACAGAAGCTAGGTGAAGTGGCAATTCCCTAGCACTTTGGAAGGAACATTCCAGTTCCAACTAGAAGATGCAAGGAATCTGTGCTCTTCCCTGAGATGGCAGTATAATTCCTGTCTTCAGTTCATATATGGTGATGGTCAATATTCCTGTACAAATCCATCTCTCAAAAATTGAGTTCCGTGAGTCTATATAGGATCCCATCAACAACAAGCTTTGTATGAGTGTGTGTGTATGTGTGTTTGCACACATGCGCACTCATACACCAAAGTGACACCAAGCAAGGTTTCTTTGGGCCCCTTGTGATTTAATCAAATGCCTTTGAAATGCTTTGATGCTTGCCTTATTTTAACATTGGATAAAGTATTTCACATAAAAGAGGCTGTTATTTTCTGTGGTCAATAGCCAAGAAAATCTAGACTGTGATTACAAACATATTTATAATTAAAAGAGCTAAAAGTATTCTTAAGGGTGTGTGTGCGTGTGTGTGTGTGTGTGTTTTACTCTAAGTGGCATTGATGAAATAATTTTCAATTTTGTTTGCCCTTAAGTATAGTCATTAAATGCAGCAGGTTTTCAGATGCTCTGACATTACCAATTGCCTGTGGTAAACAGCAACCAGTAATCTTTAAGGATTTCTTGGTAACTAGATTGGGATGCTTCAACATGCTCAACACAATGTGTTCCCAGGAGAAAAGGGACAGTGGAGAATTCAAAGGTGCCTCAAAGCTTCTATGGCCCATAGCCCACATTTATCAGAGTAATAACTGTCCTATCAAAGAATTTTTCTCCTGTTCCCTTTTCCTGCTCTTTTTGCCCCATCTTCAGCTAGGCACACACACTCACTTCTAACACAGACCAACCCTCCCAGAAACATGAGCAGGATAAAGTTATTGAAGACTCAGCCAGGCATCAGCATTTTCAGAGATTAGGTGCATTTTATTCCCATTTTCCATCTATATCTATACGGTCCCATACTTTGAAGTATAATGTGCCACATAAAAACATTAATAAAAGACTCTTGCATAGGAAAATATATGCATGCTTAGATTATGGTGTCCAATCTTTCTGAGGAGATAGATAACTTTATGGAAGTGTTCTTAGGAAGTCACTGCTCCAGGCATTGAGGGGTGTGTGTGTGTGTGTGCACGCGTGTGCACGCACATTGGCAGTGGGTGAAGCTTTTATAGAAAACTATCTTTCTTGTACTGTAGGAAAGAAGATAGGTTTGAAGCCACTTGAATTACTAAACAAATACTTCTTAAGGGTCCATACCAGGCATATGAAACTTATGAAAGTAGCTTGAATGATCCATGAAAACTATACATTTGGGCCTGATTATTTGTTCCCTAAGACATCTCTTCTATCCCTTTCTCATTTTTTATCAAATCTGCCCTAAAGGCAAATTCTAGATTGAAGGTTTGGGTAATCTGTGAGTTCTAAATCTATTTTAATAAAAATATCTCCAGTTCTGAGCAATTTGGGGGGCAGTGACAAGCTAGCCCCTACTCTGGGTGAGGCAGTCAGTTCAGAGTGTGACCTGGTGGATTTGATCAGTGGTGGGAGGGAAAGGGGTGAGGACGGAGCCTCACGGTCACTTTGGCCTCATCTTTCTTCACCCCAGAGACCCACTTAATCACTTCAGTCTTTCCATATTCAAGTCCTAGGGGATGTCCTCTGGAGAGGACAACTTCTTAGGAGGTTTCCAAAGTCCAATACCCTAAACTTAGGCACAGAAATCTAACCCCCCACCCCCTCTTGTCATCATAATAAACATGCACCACAATAGGATGGTTTAATTTATTTTACATGTGGAAGATTTTATTAAGTTGAAAGTAGACTGGGTACACAGTTCTTTCATGCAGCTGCAGTTTATGATGAGGGTAACCCAAAACACATGACCACATGATAAAATAGTGTAGTGGGGTGCTTCAACAATTCCGACTGGACAGAAGGTTGGAAAGCGATCTTTTGTGTAAATAAGAGCTGGCCTCACATAACCGTAGATGCTTATAGATTTAAAATCCAAAGAAACATGCACTCCCCCACGATGCCATTCTCAGTATAATAAACATGATTCCAAATGCTTTTATACAAATATTATCATGTGAAAATCCTGGACATCTGTCATCCTCCAACACCATCTATTCGGACAAAATTTAAATCTGGAGATCGTTGGAAGGGCTTTTGAGTTTTATGAAGGTAAATTCAAAAAAGATCCCAGCATTTCTCTACTTCTTGATCTTGCTGTTACGTCACCAATTGACTCATTTCCTTCTGATGTTAGCCAAAGTGGAAGAAACTTCTCAGATGATCTTTGCAAGTGCCTCATGTCCCTGAAGCCCATTGCCTCTCTTTCTGGCCAGTCAAGGCATACATCTTCAGGTCCTCCAGGGAGGAAAAACTTGTAGCATTGTCCCCTCCACCACCACCAAGGACCTGGTCACAAGTATAATCCTCTCGTAGTGCACAAAATATTAAGAGATAAAAATGCCATTTTAGAAAATATTTTGGATGACATATACAGGAATTGGATTAAGCATGAAACAATGCAGCTTACTAGAAAAATGATATACTTCTCATTTAGAAAGCTTGATTCATGGTCCTCACTCTGCCGTTCACCAGCTGGAGCAACTTGGGCTAGTCACTTGACCTCTCTAAGCCTCTCGATTCACCTAATCTTAAAAGGGACCAAGAATATCTCCCCTACCTACTCACAAGGTCTTTGTAAGAATAAGATTATTTGTGAAGCGCTACATTTGTATTACTTATTGGTATACAACGTTTGGTTACTGTGTTGAAGAAAGAGCAAAGAGGTACTTCTTAGAGATTATTTGGTAAAACCAGTTCCTTTTCTGGATGGATGATCTGAGGCATAGGGAAGAGAAGAAACTCAACATTTCTCATGGCTACACAGTGGATATATGTTCAAGATACAAAAGAACAACACAAATAATTGTGTATGGACTGTGTACTCACTCACTATAATGTTTTCCATGATATCTGTGTGGAACTAGTTGATAGAACATGAGAAGAATATTTTTTCTCCAAACTTCTGCTTTCAAACATTTTCTGTTCCACCTCCTTTTTACTTCCTCAAAGATAGCCCAGGAAGATCATTCAATTACTTGCTTATTCTTAGATTTGAAAATGACCAGGTCCGTCCAGTATAAAACTTGAATCTCATATGCACTAGCCAGAACTCCTCCTCTGGGCCCCCAGTGCTGGGCCTTGGCCTGAGTGGTTTTTAATAGGGAGAGAGCTTTTTCCACTTCTCTCACAGCATCCTCTCTAGGATTCTTTCTTCCTGTTCTGTGTCAGAGCCTAGGGAGAAGGAACAGGGGAGGTGGTACCTGGGGGCAGACAACTTTGATAGAAGAGGTGCCTCTGTAGTCCTCTCTTGTGACTGTGGCTGCTCTTCTCCAGAGGCACTGTGCACACATGAATGCAAATGCCCATTCTGTCCTGTAGCTTAGGGACACATTTTTCCAGAGGCCCCTAGGGATGGGTCTTCCCACTATACAGTTCTCACGTGTGAAAGATGCACTTCAGTTTGACCCCACTTCAAATACTGCCTTTGGTGGTGGACCACAGCCTCTTGTTGCCAAGGAGACACTCACCCAATAGGCAGCCATCATGGATGGGGCAATGGCCCAAGTCCAAGTACCTTTCTTCATGTCCATTTGACTCATGGGAAAGCCAAACATCCTGCCCATACACAGAGTGTGTGCTCATTGGTCTCTGCCTTTCTCTCTCTCTCTAGTGTCTGTTCTACCCCTAGATCTGTTCTACCCTTAGATCCCCTAGATCCTAGATCCAGAGAAGAAACCAGCAAGTCTGTACATAAGCAAATAGCTGAATACAGAATGAGATGCCACCCTTCATTTCTAAGAATGATTCACTAGATTTTTTCCCATCACTTGACTTAAAGTTTAGGTATGCTCTGATGATTCTCCAGTGCATTTCCAGACTTCTATGATAAAGGTTGAGGGAAGTGGTGAGGAGATTGCAGCTGTGTGGGATCTCCCAACTCCCATTAAGTTCTGTGGAATCTTTGAATATCATGTGGGAACCTTTGGTGCCTGTTATTTTCATCCCAGGGTCTTTATTTACTAAATCTGCTGTTGAACCCCTCTAGTGAGTTTTCCATTCTGGTTATTATACTTTTCAATTTTAGAATTTCCATTTGGCTATTTTTTTTATAATTCCTATCTCTTCATTAATATTCTCTACTTGGTGAAACATCATTCTCATACTTTTCTTTAGTTCTTTAGACATGGTTTCCTTTAGTTCTTAGAACATATTTAAAACAGCCAATTTAAAGTCATTGTCTAGGGGGGCCAAAATCTGGCCTTTCTCAGGGACAGTTTCTATTGACTGCTTTTTCCCCCCAGTATACAGGCCATATTTTATTATTTCTTTGCATATCTCTGAATTTTTTCTTGAAAACTAGATATTTTAAATAATATAACGTGGCAGCTCTGGAAATCAGATTCTCCCCCTTTCCTAGGGTTTGCTGTTATTGCTGTCTGTTGTGGTATTTGTTTGTTTAGTGACTTTCCTAAACTAATTATGTAAAGTCTGTTTTCTTTGTCATGCATGGCCACTAAAGTCTCTGCTCAGTTAGTTTAGTGGTCAGCTAATGATTAGACAGATTGCCTTAAATGCCTGGAATCAATAAGTCTTTCAGTCTTTGCTGAGGGGCTTTGTGTGCATGTTGGGTCATACTTTCAACACTCATACAGCCTTACACATGCTTGTATCTGTCCAAATTCCTAATAATATGTCAGAGTTTTTCAAATGTCCCTATGGACATCTCATTCTCTAGCTTTTTTTTTTGGTTAGCCTATTATTTGCCCTAACTGTCTAAGGTAGCTAAGATGTTCAAAAATTATCTCTAATTGTTTTAGACAAACACCCACAAAGAAAAATTCTGTTAGCACTGGGTGAGCTCTGAGTTAGGTCAAATATAGACAACCTTGTGAGTGGGGCCTTCCAGGAAACCACCAGACAGTTCCATGAGATTGAAGCTCTGAAGAACATCTAACTCTGTTCTTTCTCCTCTAGTGGCTGCTAGGCTGCTGCTTTTCATCATGTTTATAGATTGTTAGTTTTCAAGGCTACCACAAAGCTGGGTGTCAGGGACAGAGGTAGTGCAAATTAAAATGCTATGAGGCTTGTTCTTCTTACTGAGATTCAGTAATGTTTCTTGACTAAATGCTCTCTGGATTCCTGCAACCTTTTGGTTAATTTCCAGGGTTCTGAAAAAGTTGATTCTGGCCATATTTTGCCAGTGTTCTCATTTCTGTTGTGAAGGAGAGAATTTTTGGAGGTCCTTCCACTGCTATTTTTATTGCCAGTTTGACCTTGGGGTCTTTAGCACTAAATCTGACACAAGAGAAAAGGACCCCTTCAACAGTCTGTTACATATGTTCAGCACATATCTTTTTCATTTGTTATTTAAAAGCAAACAATCCTCTTCTTCTTTATTCATATGGTCCTGCTTGGATAGTAGCTTGTGGTCATAGGTAACAAGGAATATAGATTGGCAAATTTATTAATAAATGCCATGTTTATATTTCTGCAGTCAACCACTATCACAGACTCCCTCTTGGATCACTCAGCTTTTAACCTAACTGATTATATCTATGTCTATGTCTATATCTATATCTATATCTATATCTATATCTATATCTATATCTATATCTATATCTATATCTATATCTATATCTATATCTATCTATGGATCTAGGCATTCCAGCGACTGGGAAACTTCCCTGGGTAACAGATGTGAGCACATAAGGTCTTAGGAAGTATTTGCTGTTTAACTGGTAGCTTCTTACAAAATGAAATGAGGTATATGTGGTACTGAGTTGAATAAGGGAAGGGAAGCATGGCCTGGATATCCTTCCAGGTAGCAACGGCTTCTGGGAGCCACTTAGTGGAAAGGCCTAACCCAGGTAATATAATTAGAGTATTTGCAACTATTTGCAAGGTGCTGTGCTGATCACTTTATAAATATGTATTAAAAGAACAGGCCAGTGCAATCAGATTATTCTGGACGTAAGCCTCAGCTCCTTTACATCCTATATTAAATGACCTTGGGGCAGTTAACTGCCCTCAATAAGCCTCAATTTCCTCGTCTGTAAAATGGGATAAATGAGTCTCTATTTTTTTTAGGTGACTATGATGATTGAACAAGATCATGCAGTGTACTCAGCTTAGTGCCTCTACTGGTACACACTAAGCTCCCAAGAAGTGTTATCTGTAATTATTATCCATACAACACACTAGGTAGGTACTATCACCCTCATTTTGTAGATGAGGAAAGTGCAGTCCAGAGAGATTATTAATTTTCCCAAGTTTATGCAGCTAATAAGTTTTGCTGGGATTTGAACACAGGTCTACCTCACTCCAAACCCCATGTTCTTCCTACTATGTATTAAAGTACTTCAAATTACATTTGCCCTCTCAGCTCATTGGCAGGCACAGTATTTAGGTCATCTTTCTAAGAAAGAGCACACCTGAAGCCACGGAGAAGACCGGCTTTCTCCAGTGCTTATACTTCCAATCTTTATGAAAATGTCGCTCTCTTATGGCTTCATTAATAGGTTATGAACAGACATATGAGTTATTTTTATAAGAGAAACTGTATTTAAAGCACTGAGAAATCCTGGCTTTCTTCAGTTTATGGAAAGATTGCACTCCTATTTCCAATCTTTTCTAAAAATGTGGCTCCTCTATGAGTCCATGTCGGACATGAACAGATACATGGTGGGTCCAGGTTGGCCTCCCAAGATCAAATTCTCTTCCTTTTGATGATTGCTACTAAAATAATTTGTTTTAGTTTATGAAGTCTTCCAATGCCATTATCAATTGAGCTTAAAAATGTTATCAATAATTTAAATTATTAACATAAAAATTTAAGAACCATGGACAATCTGCTTTGTGTGGGCTTGTCTTTCTCTCTATGGCCATACCCTTAGGTGGGAGTTCCATTTTTTTAACCTATACAAAATTAGAATTTTACAGTACATGCCAAACAAAATCAGCATTTTCCAAAATCTCATTTCCATTTTAGACTATAATTTTTCTTTGGCTTACATTTTAATAGAGTTGGCATTTTTTTACCTCTTCCGCATCTGGAAATTCCCAATTGGGTTTGTCACGCTGTGAACTGAAATAGTAATTCAGTTTTACTGAGTTTGCTTTGAGGAATAAGCCACCACTTTTGCATTTTTCTCCCTTATGATTTACTGATTTTCAAGATGTGCCACGAAATATAGAATATATATTATATATGTGCATACATGTATATGTATACTGTATATATGTGTGTGTTTGGTGCACTACTGAAATTAAAATAAAGCAAGAGTTGCATGCATGATTGTACTTACTGTTAATTTCTTTCTTCACATAGACTAGCTCTGAGGAGTGAGAAGTTGAATAAAAGCAAATTCAAGAGAGAGAACAAAAAGTTAATATATAGATAGATAGTTGAAAACACAATTGTTTTCATCCATCATTGCTTCTGGAAAATAGGTAATACTTTTTATGTATTTAGTATTCAATTTTAAGAAGAATATATTCCATTAACTCAATAACTCTGGGTAAATCCACTACATACCCTATATCAATGTGACTCTGAAATGTTTGAAATAATGTGATAGGAATCCAAGATGTCTAAAGGGTCCTACCCTTTTACTACATTTGAAAGTAAATGGGAATGTAATTTCTCAGTCAAATATGGCCATTCTGTGATTTTGTTTAAGGGTAATAACATGATAGAGTGACTAACCATCCCATTTGTCCAGGATTGGGGATGTTCCCGAGATGTGGGACTTTTGGTGCCCAGGAAAATCCTGGGCAAACCGCAACAAGTTGGTTACCCTAGAGCTGGGAAACCTGTCATGGGTGTTACAAATTGCACCCATCTGGGTTTGATATTGGAACACATGTTCTTCAAGTGTCCAGAATTGAGATCATCCCTGGAAATGTTCACAGTGTCTAAATGGGGGAAAAAAATCCTGAAACCACAATAAAACCTTAAATGTTTTAAAAGGTTAAAATGAGTGCTTTTTGTAGTGCAATGTCTCTAGAGTAGTCAGGATAATGCTATAAACAAAATGTATTCTAAAACAAATACAGTTAGAGAAAACCAACTCTCCCTAAGATAAGTGTCAAGTCTAAAATGCACAGCAACTTACTGTTTTGGTATGAGGGGAAGAGGAACATTCATGGTATGGGTGAAAATGCAATATTATGTTCAGAAAGCAATTTAAGCACTGTCTGGGGGATGGTCATGCTTGAAGCTCTGACTCGAGGGGGGAGGGGGGCCAAGGGTAATATACATAACCTTAACATTTGTACCCCCATAATATGATGAAATAAAAAAAAAGAAAGCAGTTTAGGAGTAGCTTCTTTTATCATTATAAGCACTGAATTCTCTAAGATAATAGAATGTCAATTTTATGTGAAAAAGTCACCAGTGGCTAATATTCTGGTGGCAACTTTTTAAAAAGCTATACTTGAATCTGCCACTATTGCCCACATTCAGCTATGCCCAGAATTGGGGACCATATTAAAATGCATCTGGTGTAAAGCAAAGAGCTCTGAAAAGAAGATAAAATATTAAGTACTTTAAAAACAACTAGACATCTCTGTTATTTCTTGTTCACAATTGGACATTTTGTAGGAAGTGTTCTGGTTGAGAACTTTTCCATCTACTTTTGAGTTGATGGCACTGCCAGGCAATATGCACAGCTGAAGGACAAGAAGAACCTGACAGAACTCTCTCCTTTTCATTCTATAAGAAGAGTCAGAGTATAACCCAAATGTGAGCCAAACCATGCTTCCCTTTTCAATTCTCATTAAATTGGCTGGCATCTCTGTCCCAATTGCAATGGAGGTCCTCCAAGGATTCGCAGTGGTGTTAGTGGCTTGAGTTTCTTCTAGCTGTTTTGCCTACAATTTCTGCTTCTGATGAATCACACAGTATTTGGATCACCTCATTCTACTGAGCTTATCATCTTTGGTGGCCAGAGGATTGTGCCATTCAGATCTCTCTTCAAGAGAACCTACTGCTAGGATTGTGGTTAGCAATCACCAGCTGTTGTACATACAGCTCCCCTATGGCATTTATGCCAAGCCTACAGTGCCCTGGGCCCACTCCCAGCCAATGACTGAGCACATGAGGGGACTAGAGCCAGGACCCTGTGTGATGTAGATTCCTCTAATGGGCAACCTTTGTTCAGGGGCTCCACGTTATCCAGGCCGAGATGTTCTTGGAGCTGCACTGCAGGTTAGGAGTCTTCTGTCCCAATCTTCCTTCCTCCCTTCTTTCCTCTCACAGGTGTCAGAGCTGCATCATGGATTAAACACTCTCCCTGTCTACTCCTGCTCCTTCACCCCTCTGTCTTTCACTAGCACTTTCTCCATCTGCATATTTCCTTGGAGGAGTTGAATTGATGCATAGGTTTTCTTATTATAGACCTATGCTAGCCATCACTCAAAGTGCCAATGACACAAGGTTCTGTGTGTAGCAGTTTTTAATTGAAAGTTGGAGGCAAAGGATAGTAACACACCCTGCAGCACACAAAAAACTGAAATTTTAGTATTTCTGCCTTACAATATTTCTCTCGCATCCCCATCTTGGAATTTCTCATAAAATCTTTCTCCATAGGCTCCAACCTCTTGCCACATCTTTCACAATCCCAACCTTGTCTCATTTCTATGATCTCCACCCTGCACTCAGTATTTGCTATGCCCCCTAGATTCTCGTTAACTTTCCCTTTTATAAGCAAGCCATTGGAATATCACCTGCCATAGCTCAAGCAGACTATTATTTCTCTTCCTAAAGGAAACTATTGAGCCAGGGTAAAAATATAACATTTTCCCCTCAATCCCTACTATACATGATTAAGGATAAAGAAACACTAGTTTCATATTTACAGATAAAAAAGAGATATAATCTCCATAACTCTATCCAACCAGAAAGAGTATTTCTTTAGTCTAGGAAGTTATGAGAACAAAAAGAAGGAAAAAGAGCTAAATTGGGTCAAACCAATGGTATTGTGGTAATAATTTTGTACATTTGGGATTTACTGTAAGACATTCTCTTATTTGCCATAAAACCACCTTTAACCACTGTTTTCTTAACAGTGACATTGTTTAATTTGATGAAGTTCATATTATCAATTTGTTTCTTTTATAGATCTACTGATATTCACTAGTTCCAATGATTCAGAATTTGGAAGAAATTAACTAGCTGTTTGCTAAATTCCCTTTCCTCTTTTGTTGGGCAATTCAGTATGATCACATGACAGAATTGTGGCTAATGAAATGTGAGTGAAAATGAGGTACACCACACCACCACCAGGCCTGCAGGCCTGGCTCATAAAATCCCCAGTTTGTGGATCCTTCATGTTCTTTCCTCCACCCTTATTTTTTTATTTTTATTTTTTAGAGAGGCAGGATCTTGCTCTGTTACCCAGTGCAGTGCAGTAGAGTGTAGTGGCCCGATCATATCTCACTGCAGTCTTGAACTCCTGAGCTCAAGAGATTCTCCTCTCTTAGCCTCCCAAGTAGCTGGGACAGGCATGTACCACCACACCTGGCTAATTTTCCTGTTTTTTGTAGAGACAGGGTCCCACTATGTTGCGCAGGCTGGTCTAGAACTCCTGGCCTCAAGCAATCCTCCTGCCTCAGCCTCCCAAGGGAGGAATTACAAATTGGACTTACAGGTGTGAGCCACCACGCCCGGCAATCTTTCTCCTTTGTTGACAATTGTTGAAGACTGCAAAGCCACATGATGGAAAGATCCTGAGTCTCTGAAATTAGGCATGGAGGAGAGAATCCTACCTATCCAGAATTCTTCTAATTTTTCATTGAGTGGCTAGTTTTCTATTTTTCCCCCCCTGGCATATTCATTTTATTAAAGGTGTTTTTTAATGAACAGAAGTTTTAAATTTCAATAGGATC